>CAHIKZ030004296.1:555000-695000 GCA_903632075.3 Acanthosepion pharaonis
CTCACATGTATTCAAGAGAGATAACAAATACAGTATTTATTTTTATTTAATTATCCTTAATAATATACAAATTGTGATATGTTGACATTTTAAACTTGTAAAACAGTTCTCAAAAAGTAAGATTGGATATAAAATTAGGAATTCTGTAGATGAAATTGATGAAAATTGGAAAGTTTCCAAAAACTTCTAAAAGCTGGTACAAATATTCATTAGCAAAATCTGTTTCAGTGAATAGATTTGACAGAACATTGAGACAAATAAGAAAAATAAGTTTAAAGAAATGAGTACCAGTGTTGATTAATAACCATTGATGCAAATGATGAATTACAAATTGAATTAAAGACCGTTGAGGATAATCATTATTGTTGTATAAACTGTTGCTGCATTATGTTTTTTTTGACATGTGAATATACACTGACCCAACTGGAAACTGTTCACAGATTATAAAAAGAATTTAATGTCTGTTTAATTAGTCACAGAAAGAAAATGTATGAAAGGAATAAAATGCACATAGAGATAGCAGAAGCTATATATAAGGCAGGGTGTATAGGTGTGGGTGTGTGTGTGTGTGACAAATGCACGGCTGTAATTTGACGGATTTGCACCCAAATTTACACGCAGATGCTCCAAGTTAGCAGGAAGGCCAAGACCGACTTTGCATTTCCTAACTCCCATCAATAGTGGAAATAATCGATATTTTTCATGCTTCTACAGCAGTTTTCATGTAGTTTGCGTCCATTTTCTACTGGCCAGAGTGAGAGCCTATAGCTGGCTGGCTGCCACGAATAGGCAGGAAGATTCTATTGGCCAGTGTGAGAGACAACAGTGTGTGAAAAAGTATTTGTTGTTAACATTCTTTTTTCATTCGGTTTTTCCAGTTGCAAGACCTTTTTTAAAGCTGATCGTTGTGTAAATTTTGTTTAGTTCTTTTTTTCGTAACTGATTTAATGTTTAGTATAGAGCTTAGAAAAAATTTGCAGTGTGAGATAGGCAAGAAGTAAGGCATGTAGCAACATCAGCACGGCAAAGGGCACTCTTTTAAAGGCAAGGAAGAGCAAAAATATTTTAAGTCAAGTGATAGCGATTGCTGTAGGAGTCGTACGATTTTTGAATCAAGGACGGGCAATGCCGGGCCATGCTGTTAGTGTGTGTGTGCGAAATGAAATTAAAAATATATATAAAATAAAAATATCTTTTCCCCCCCAAAAGCCAAGGTCAATTTATTCCCAAATTGGAATAAATCAATGTAAACATGAATAATAATAATACTAATATACTCAACTGAAAGTCATATTTAATGAACCACTTCAATTGACTTAAGATGATTATTACAGGTGCATCATCAATTTTCTAATACCTGATTGTCCAGAAAATTAATCCGGACAAATTATTAGTAACCATTTCCCATGATTGCGAGACAGCAACAAGTGACATTGTGACACAAAGTCACTTAATTGTTTACAATGATGTGGTTGCTGCAGTTCTATCGATTTAATGATAGTTTCATATAAGTTTCTAACAGTCAATGATGTAGAAAAAAAAAGAAAAGCATAATTAATGAGCCAAAAGTGTATTATTGAATTATTATTACATGGATAATCTGTTAGGGTTCTGAATCCAAGGGTGATAATACAGGTACAACACTAATTTTCTACCAAAGTATCCCAATATCTATATTTGTGGATTAATTATTATTTTAAAGTATTTTTTTAAACACATGTCTTGAAGAAAGGGGAAAATGCACTAAAATTTAAAATAAATAAATAAATAACAGAAGAAAATATGAAAATATTAAATAAATTCTAATGTATAAAATTTCATTTATCACTGAAAAAGTAAAAATACCAGTGAAATATATGTAAATAATGCTAGTCTTCTTCCGAGAAAATCAGACAGAAAGTAGGTGAAACCACCTAAAACTTGTCATGCACCACAAACTTCAGAAGACAACTCTCAGTCCCACCCTTTCACTGTCAAAATGGTTAAATTTAGCCATCTCTTCTACTCTAATAGCTTCATGTCCTGCACTTCTTGTCTGTAGAACTCCCTTCCTCTTACTTACTTCCCTGATAGCTATAATCTCCAACTATTCAAATGTAATGTCAATCAACATCTCCAGATGCCTTGATCTATTCCCCATCCTTCTCTTCATCCTTTCCTCTTTCACGTCTCTTTACTCTTGCTCTCACTTTCTGTAACCCCTTGTGCTAGTGGCACTCCTGCCTTGCTTGGAGTAAAAAGCTTAAAAAATAAATAAATATTTCCCACACATTTTGTGATTCACTTAATAAATTTACAAAATATGATCAGTTGCAGTAAAGATTGTACAATGACTGCAAAATGAGCCATTTGGTAAACAAAGATGGCAACTTATGACAAACATTAGCGTTAACTTGAAATCAGAACAAAAAAGAAAAGATTAAAAATTTGTCAATTTATACCCCAATGTTAACACAAATTACTTACGTAATTTACAATAATCACTATCACCCTCCACAACCAAATTATCTTGCATGCTAAAAGAAAGGAGTTACTGTTCTGTGCTTCAGTGGCCTCAGGGAAATCTTCAAACTAAGATGAATAGAAATTAGAGATTTAAGATCAAAAAGGTGGCTACATTGAATTTAAGCTATTTGATTTAACAGGTGTTCATTCTATTTTAAAAAGAAAAAAAAAAAAGATATGTAAATTTCTTGTGTCAATCCTGTTGACAAAATCTATGATAATAACAAATCCTTTATTTACCATATAACTTATTAAGTCCATTGTGATTGTTCTATTTTATTAGTTATTACTGTTAACTTTATAGTGTTACTAATTTAAAAATTAACCTTTATTACAGAAATGTATACATAGGAAAAAAAAAATGTTAGGTTCAGTAACATCTGCAGTTCTGTACTTCTATAAGGAATCTGAATAAAGGATTCACAACACACACACAGAGATATATAATTAATGTAAGTAAAAGTTTGTCACTTAGCCGATTGATGTTACCTTCAGCATCCAACTTCAGAGTTTCATAGGTGGACCTGTTCATCCACTCTTCAGTGGGTATCAGCAATTTACTGGTCATATTTTTTTTTTTCTGTATTGTTTGTGTTCATGAGTGCATTTGCATGGCGATGTGCCCGTCTGTGCCTAACCAATCTAAGAGGACAACTCTGAACTCAAAAACAGAGGTGGGTCATTTAGGAACCTTGTGGCACATTGTGGCACCAGTTCTCTGTATTTGGCTCTTTTGAACAGTGTGGTTGGTTCTGCACAAACCATAACCACTATAAACAAATCACCCGAGTAGTTTGGCTATTTGGATCTATGAACTGAGCTGCTGGACCATCATACATTAAAAAACAACTGGGGAATATATATATATATATATATATATATATATATATATATATATATATATATATATTACACACACACACACACACACACTTAATTCACTATCTAACGTTAACTGTAAAATTTAAGAGAAATTTAAATATGTTTAACCCTAGAACACTAACCATCAATTAAAGTTACACTATTACTAACCATGGGTATATCATACCCAATTTTGAAAATATCAAAAAAAATATTAAATATAAATCTTTATTTGAAATATTTTACATGCAGGCACTTCAAACTTTGTACTTTGAGTTAACATTAATAGGAACTGAAAAACATTATTTAGGTAAGAAAATCAGGTACTGAAAATTGTAATTAAAAATAGGAAAATTTGTGCTGGCTACTATATACCCGTGGTTAGTGTTCTAGTGTTAAAAATGGATGCGTGTGGAAATATGTATATGTAAATATTTGTGTGTGTGTGTGTGTGTGTGTGTGTGTATACCAATGTGTATCGATACATGTGTATGTGGTTATATATCTAATTGTACATGTATACAAATATGTGTATTTATGTAAAAACAGTAAATTCTTTTATTATTACCTTCAAATCTTACTTCATCTTGATTTGAAACTTAAAATTTAATTAAGAAATATTACTCATCTAAAAATAGCTTCAGATTAAAGTGATGAACTAGACTAACTAAAAAAGATTTTATCCTAACCGTCATTCACAATATTAAAATATTATTACGAGTAACTTTTTATTTTTTTATATTTGTTTATTAATATAATATTCAGTTTATATTAAATCCCTAATTTATTTGTGGAGAAGTTAAATATTTAAATTACTATCAAAGCATTAAATCTAGTTTATTTGTAGAGTATTTAAACATTTAAATTAATATCAAACATTAAAATATGTGTTTTTCTAAATTGTCCAAACATCAAGCTATACCACCCCTCTCCTTCCTTCAAAACCCTGCGTCCATCTCTTGTTTCTTATCACTTTACTTGCCTCCTTTTTTTCCTCATGTCATTTCCAATGAGTTGACCGATTAAATAGGTCAATGCCTCATCCTTACCCTACTCCTCCTCAATATTAAGTATTGTAATAAAAATAAATTTTAAAACTCTCCCTTCCCTCTCTAATTTCAACCATGTCTCTCACACTATCCCTCACCACCATAGAGGGTGGTGAGGGATAGTGTGAGAGTGTTATATAAGCTTAATACTGCCCTTCAAAAGTCTAAATTTTAAATTCATTTTTTCACCCTTGAAAGTCTGAAGATCCAGAGAAAAATATTCTCTGGTGAAATAAATTATAACAATGGAACCTTAAAGTGGCCTGTTTTTTCTTTAAATTATATATATATATATATATATGTGTGTGTGTGGGTGTGTGCACATGTGCTCATACACACACAAATAGTATTGGCTATTGGTTTCATATTATATTCACCTGATGATTGTTACTGCATGAAACCAAGTCACAGATTTTGTCATTATTGTATTTTATATATATTCCCCAACATATAGCATGCTTACTTGACAAGAAACATTTAAAAAGAAAAGGGAAAAAAAAAAATCCTCGACCTCTTCTATAACACCAAGAAATACCAAATGGGTGACAAAATCTTCACCATTAGAAAAAGCAAAATGATAGAAATTTTCCAATATTGCTTCAGTATCTTAAATCTCATGGGATATGGAATACTTGTAAAAATCCTACTACAACTTCAATCCAGCCACATAATGATTGATTCATTGCTTCTACTGTATTAACTTCAATTAGATTAAGTGTAAATGTCTGAAGATGTTAAACTGTTTACAAAATTATTTCAGTATTTAGAGAGATATTACACTTTGGAAGCAATCAATTTCTGCAGATTTTTCTTGATATAACCCAAGTAGTTTCACCTTGTGTTGTCATGAAATAATTTTTTTTCCCAATGAGTTAAAAGAAAAATTTGGCTTTTTCATGTGTAGTCTCTTTAAAAGAGTGTTTGACAAAAAAAAAAAAAAAAAAAATCAAATATAATAGTAAGAATCATTGGTTAAGTAGGAGTTTGAATGGGGAGAGAGAAAAAATAAAACTTATGTTATACTTACTGAACAGAAATATTCAACATGTATACCAGAGGAAGAAGAAAAAACCCTCAAGGTCATCAATAGAGAACTGAAAGGTACTTACCTGAAAAGAAAAGAAAATGTAGATGAAAATAAACAAATATAGGGTCAATACGTCAATATTCTGCTTATAAAAAGTAATTTTTTTTAAAAAAAACTTTGATGTCATACAT
Source organism: Acanthosepion pharaonis (assembly GCA_903632075.3). Classification (NCBI taxonomy): domain Eukaryota; kingdom Metazoa; phylum Mollusca; class Cephalopoda; order Sepiida; family Sepiidae; genus Acanthosepion; species Acanthosepion pharaonis. Next base: position 560,634 of record CAHIKZ030004296.1, read on the forward strand.
AAACTCTTAACATGGCAAAAGTACAATAAAAAAAACTCGAGACTAAAACATTTTTGAATAATTTACTCATCTTTTAAACTTTAAAGTTTTTTTTCATTGATCATCTGAGCTTAAAGTAGAGATTATTGATCAGAACATTCAAGAAGTTTCTGGAAATACTGAAAAGGTTAATACTTAATGTCAGAAATACGCAACAATTTAGAATATGAATCATTCAGGCTGTTGCAGTTTCTTCTTTTATGTGACATGTCCTTTCAGACATGGTTCTCTACAATTTACTGAGGTTTTTTTTATTACTTTAATTCACCTTTGACTCTTTATCATCCATATTTGTCAATGTTCTATTCATGCAAACCCCTTAAATAGGTTATTTCCCACCTTGCCTACAAATTCTCTTCATGATGTGTCCCATAAATTTCAGTTGTTTCCACCCCCCACAATTAAAAATATATTTTCCTTAAAATTTTCTCATTGTTCACATGTCCAGTTGATGATATTCTCAATATTCACTGACAGAATCATATCTGTTGCTTTAAATCTTTTCATCTATGTAAAAATTATCCAGCTTTCACTGCCATATAGGTGATCAGACATTATATAGCAGTTCAGCACTTTTTCCTTATTTAGTTTCTGGAAGGCGTTTTTTGCTATTTCTATGTGTCTTTTGATTTCTATGTCATTTTTCATGACACTACCTAGACAGTTAATTTTTTTTAATAGTTGTAAATTGAAAAAAAAAAAAAAAAAAAAAAAAAAAATCAAATAATTACATAAATCAATATAGAAAAAAATCCAAGGTTTTATTTGAATCTATACATGTTATGTGTTTGTATAGTTTTTGCCCATAACTTTTTACCATCATAAAGCAAATATATCTAAAAATAACAAGTGATTCTTGTCCTGAGTGAAACATCTGACATGGCAGTAACTGTCAATTATACAGACTACCTAACTCACAATGTTTCTACTATCTCAGGACTTAGATTTGTTGATCAATTATCACCAGCTGGCTATCAAAATGGCAGTGTCCAGTGCCATCAATAACAAACATGATGCTGCACTGTGAAACAAAGTTTGTCTCAAACTGTAACTACTGCCATCAGTGGGATTTTTACTAGGAGTCCCTCACTAATGAATGAGGTTCACAAATTAGTCTTGCAAAGCCTTATTGCAGCTCAGACCAGATACCAGATTCATTGACAGGGTGCAGTTGCTTTTAAACACTTGTGGCTTTAAAATTACCCTTCAGCCAGACAGTTAATCACAAGTGAAGAACAAAACAATTTTTATCAGTAAACTATATTTTATTGAGGTAGTACCTGACTACTATAAGTCAGTGAAGGCATGTTGAAGTGTAAAGGGGGGGGTGAGCGCGTGGTTCAGTGGACATTATCCGTTTCTTTTTGTCTGTGTCACTCCTTCCATTTCCTTTGTGTGGGATGGTTAGTTTTATAGATAACATTCATCTAAGAAAGTAATTGATCTTCCGTCATTTTCTCTCAATCTGAGCCTCTTGCTCTTGTACTTTAAAGTTGACTTCAATTACTGATAGCCCTCGGTCAAAGTAAATGTTCTGTATGAAGCTGTGTGACAAGTCCTGCCATTTTTAAATTTAACAAAACTTCTGCTAGAATCATTGTTACACTTATCAGTAGCCACACACTTGTAACTTTGGTTCAGACTAAGCTAATACCAAATTTGGATATCTTAGCTTCAAATATTTTGCAGTGGCATAGCAAAGGTTATCAGCACCCAATTTTGACATTCCCATATGAGTTACTGGGAAAATGTTTAATGTTTTGTGACCTATTACTCTCTAAATGATAATATCAATCAATCAATTTCCCCAGGCCAAAAATGAAGTCCCGATATCATAATTGTGAAACAGGAATTAATTGAATTAAACCAATATACTAAAAGTACTTACATAATTAGCCAATTATTTTGAAATTTCTCTCACCCAGTAATGCTATTTTTCAATATAACAGCTTGAGTAAATTCATATCTTTATCTGTAATTCAGAATTCTGGAACTAACTTGAAAAGCCATTCATTTGTGGTGGTGCCTATGGTTTATTAGATAGATAGGAAATTTCCTAGATCTTATAGATTTAATTAAAATTATATTCAAAACAGTTTTTATTTTACAATACTGGTCCAGGTAGATATAAATGAATTTTCTTGCCAGTCAAATATTTGTGCCCCTTCACATTTGTGCACAGGGACAACAACCTGCTTGTTATGCCCCAGAAACAATATTTTAAAGTAACCCTCCACATTTATACAAATACTAATAATATTGTATATTTGCCAGCAAAACCAAGCTTCCTTCAGAAAAGAAAATTACCAAAATCTTTAATCTATTTCATGCAGTTGTGTCAACAAACACAAGGGTAAGACCAGCTGCCCTTAAAAGTAACAGTGGAGAAATATCAAACAGCTATGGTTGGGGGAAGAGACACTGAAATCAGGCATGGCTGATTATGTATGAAGGAAAAGGGATGGTCATCAACACCTGCAGAATATAACCAAAATAATAAATATAACACTGGAGAATAAGATGTCAGGTTGACAACCAACTTAGTAGACCTAGGATAAAGATTAACATAAACTGGGAGCCTCTGATTAAGAAGAAAAGGACACATAAAAGCACAGGGATTAGGTTTAAGGCTCCAAAATTACACTACTATGGATTAAAGCATTGGTTAAAACATATTTGGTTTGCTGGCAGTTGTGAGTTTAAATTTCTGCTTGGGTTAGGTAGTATAGAAAGAGACAAAGTAGAGATTGGAGAATATAAGCTGATAGGAGATATCTCCTTGGCATGGAAAGAGGAATGAGAAAATTAAAGATGATTGTTAACAAGTAAAACATACCAAAAAAAAAAAAAAAAAAAAAAAAAAAGATGAGGTAGTACAAAAGCAAAAAATTGGTGAATATAACTAGATGAGTAATACTAGTTCAGGTATATGTTTCTCTTTCTATAAAAAAAATGCAAGTTACAAAATTAATATGATAAACTTTGCTAATTTAAAAATGTTTAAAAGTTATTTCTGCATTTAAATGTCATCTTTAATCCTTGCAAAACTTTATTTCTGAAAAAGAAGTCCTTTTCAAATTATGAAAAAAAAACAAAAAAAAAAAACAACAATGTTTGAAATTAACATTGGTCTTTTAGAGAAGTATTGTAGACATTAATCAATGCAAGGGGTCAGGAAATTGGTTGTAGAAAAAAAAGGTCACAGGGATAAATTCACAGACCTTAATAAAATAATTAAATCTGACTTTCCTGTGACGTTTTTTCTAGCCAGAAAAAAGAAAATTGTGACTTTCTTCTAACCAAAAGGAAATTAAAATGGAAGAGATGATTTAAAATCAAAAAACTTATCAGGGCTCAAGCAATAAAACAATTTTCAAGCACTTCAATTCAAATATAATACAAATAAAAACTTTAAACAAAAAAAAAGGAAATGGATAGGATTCAATTCAGCATCTAAAAAAAGATTTACACAATATGATGTCTACAAAATCTCCATTTAACAAGAAACAGATGGTTACTATGTAGAGCAATTTCAAATTTTATAAGCATCAATTTCACTGCTGCTGTGAAGTGGGTGGTTTTGTTATGGAGAATTTATATAAACTTCTTTAAAATAAATAAGCAGAATTAAATATGAGGGTAGAAATCAGCAAATGTTTAAGTTATTTCCTGTTGAATGGAGGTGAGGCAAGTTGTACTAAGTGACTCCATGATGAATACAAAATTACTTAATTATCCTGAAGTAGTCACTCACTTACAAATATTTGAATTGTGAACTTGAAATCTCCTTTCCACAATTGTTATGCAAAGTTCAGGTAAAATTTCTTTAAATAAATGAAAATATAATTAACAATAATCATGTTTGTAACTACAGAGTGAGAGAATTTGTTATATATCGATTTTCCTTGCGTATACAAAAAGATTTCACTAGCCAAGAAAATCACCAACAGATTCAAGTTGGCTCAATCAACTTATAAGTTTTCAAAACTTATATGACTAAACTACTGTAACATACAAAGGAGTGAAAAAGTAAAATGTTTTTGCATTCTTTTTTGTGTATATATTTGTTTATTGACACTGTTTGGACTGTTGTCCTTATCTTTGTTGCCATATCCACAACATTCCAGCCATTGCATGCTCCGACCTTCTTCAGGTGATTGGAATTTCAAACTGAACCCTCTATTTCATCCACCGGGGTAGACAGTTCTAGTTCCATATGCCATGCCTCTTCTGGATGTCTCAGTTATCTCCCTTTAACTCAACTCTTCAAATTTTTGTTCACCACTGCAGTAGCCAGGTAATGAACTCTCAACTCATATTGCAAGAGCTCATATTACAATTTTTGTTATTGCTTTTCTCTAGCACTCCATATTACTGGTTCCCATATTGTATTCATTTGTTGTTTTCATATGTTTGGATGGCTTAGATTTTTGTGGCCTAACATATGTGCTGATTTCTTAAATTTTCATATTTTCCAGTGATGTTCTCTATTATTTCAACTTCATCACACAGGGGAGCAGTGATCTCCCTTTCCCTCCATATGTGACCAGCTATGCCTGATTTTTCTATTTCCCCTCATGTTACAGCTTTGATTTTCTTGCAGTCTTATCTTAAGGAGGCGGCCTGTTTCTACTTTATATTTCTTACCACAGTTGCACGGGATGATGTACACAGTTCTTAGTCATGTTTTTCTCTATGGGGTGGAGGGGTCTTACTTGGAAGAAATGTTTGAAGTGTTGAACCACTCTTGAAGGTCATCCTGATCTTATATGGACCACTGAACTTTTGTATTTTTTCCGATAATCACTTCACATAGGGTAAGCAGACCAAAGCAGTTTCTATGTGTTGTTATCCTCTTGTACCCTTCCATATCTGGGTTGCTACTTTTGACTTTTGCTCAATGTTGTAAGCAGCAGATGATCCCTTTCATTACCCTGTGTGGGTGGTGAGAGTTGAAGTTGAGGTATTGTCAACTTCAACTCCCATATCATCCAAACAGTCTGAACAATGTAAATAGTATAAATAATTACAATAATTCATCTCAGAAATATAGACAGATCTTTGTTTATTGATTTCTAAAATATTCTTGTCTATTTTATTTATTTATTTTTTAAATAAACTGGTCAGTTCTGGGTGTCAGGCGAATAACTGTGACACCCTCAGAACAAAGTGCCATATATAAACATGTAACACAACACCCTTCTAATTACCATCAGATTATGATAAATAACAACAGTATTCTTCCAATACAACTGAATAAAGAAGGGAGATATAAAAAAATTAAAATTTGGTAGGATCTTCACAACAAAAATAGCAAAGGACCAATATGATTTGTTTTAATCTCAGCAAGGTAAGAAGGTAAAATGATTTTGACTGTCAGGTCATTTTAACCACCTGTTGCAAAAATCTATTCATATTCCACTACCATAGACTGAAGCCATGTTCATTTTGAACTATGACTTCTAATAACAAATGCCTCACTGGTTATCTCTCAACTTTCTATCCTCTTTCCTACTAAATGACTGAAGATGGGTGAAACATTACACACAATTTCAGCAAGTGCCTTTACAAGTTTTCACCAAACAAGCAACTTATTCGATATTAGGATACACTCAATATAAAGTCTAACAGATATTCCTTAGCCATTCTATTTAATGAAACAGACACACACACAAAATTATATATATATATATATATATATATATATATATATATATATATATATATATTATATTATATTATATATATATATATATATATATATATATATATATATATATACACACAAGTCTGATTAAAAAGAACTGACAAGATCTGTCTTGTATTTTTTTTCTCCAATTTTCGGATAAGGCAACCATAACTTTGAGCACAATACTTAACGAAAACTGGAAAAATACAATAAAAAAATTAAACAGATCTTGTCAGCTCTTTTTAATCAGAGTTGTTTGGATGAATATTTGATGCCTAAATATATACCTATATCTATTATATCTAGCCATGGGTATGACAATAGGCTACATCCAGCTGCAAGGCCTCTGATTGGGAGATTGAAGGTTTCAGGAGTGTGAAATCATTTTTTAATTGCTGTTATTCCTAGAGCCACCCTGACCCAGGGTGGTAGCATACATTAGGGTTCCAGTTATGGGCAAATAGTGAGCCCCCAAAACAAAAACACAAACAAAAATGTATGAAAGTATAAAAATACCAGCAATACATTTTTATATAAAACTAATTACCCACAATGCCCACTACCTGTAGTTGAAGGCATACAATTACATTCAAAATATTTAAGTTTTGGCATTAAATAACTCATAGCAGTTGGTATGCTACTAATCAAAATCAACCAACCAAACAAACAGCAAGCCAACATGAAAGAACTTTCATGACATTAATCCATACAACATCCTACAATTTCTTGCACGAAAGCTGAGCATCATCTATGTATTCAGTTACAAAAGCAGAATAACATTTTTATTATTTCAAAACTCCCAAGAAAATTAAATTTTGGCATTAAATGACCCATAAGGAGTTGATATACCATTAAACAAACAAACCAATTATATCTATATCTTTTTTTATATTCATTTCATTGTCTAAGTAGCATCTATGCCAGACAAAAATATCAAGTCCCTTTCACAACAATGTTTTCATCCAAACAAAATCTTTCATTCATAGCATTATTATGGAATCATTAAACTATTTTCAAATGATTAATGCATTCTACAGGAAAGCATTTATTCCATAAAAGAAAATAAAAATTATAGAATAAAAAATTCAGAATAGAAATTTTGGACTTAGAACTGGTGAGAGTGTTGCATAGTACAAAATAAGTTGATTGTCTGCAGGCGAGAAGCCTGGACTTAGTTATGGATTTGATTTTTATGGCTTATCAACTCTTTGTAGCTTATTTACAGCCAAAATATTTTTCATATTGGTGAGGGCTGCTTAAAATACCCAGCATTCCCAAGAGATCCCCCAACTAAGTACTGACTGTACTAAACACTGCTTAACTTCCGTGAAAGGTCTTGAGAATATATGTAGAAGATCTTTCTATCTCGGTTCCAGGATTGCTTAGTGCATCATATTAATGTTAAGATGAGTGTTGTGTGCTAAATAATTACTGGTCAACTCCCTTGTCAAGAAAAAGCTCTTTGAACTGTTCCAATGCATCATTCAAACGAGGCAATTGATCATTGCACAGTAACAATTTGTTTATACTCCAGCAGTTCTTAATAAGGAATTGTATTTGAATCCCACCCAATTTCAAATACACTAAAAAGAATATACTGGTGATGGTGTAATACATTGAAGATTGTCATGGATTTAGCCACTCCAGATTCTTGTAAATAGATTTTTCATCAATCTTGATATAAACACACATGAACCATATTGTTACATGATTGTACAGATTTTGAGTATGGAAAAAAAAAAAAACAGTTAAAGAAAAACTATAGAAAACATCTAGATATTTATTGCTTAATCTAAATGAAAGTTATCAGATCAAGGTTAAATATTTCATTTTTTAACATAGGTTTTAATTCCAGAACCCTGCTAAATATTCTTTTGCTGTTTCCTCTTAAGATGCTTATTAAAATATAAATATTCTCCATCAAAATCAAAGAGGGAGGGAGGGAGGAAGGAATTGTAAATCCCTAAAAAGAAAATCCACATTACCTTTTTCTTTCTTTACTCAAAGAAACTTAAGTTCATAAAGTGTCTTAAATAAATCCCAGGACAAAAGGTAACATGTGTTAATCGGCTAAGATTACTTGGGTAAGGGTTGGATAGTGGAATATCCTAGAAAAGACAGTAAATCTACAAAGCTTCACTATTCTCTTATCAGGTGGTGTGGATTTTGCCAAATTGAAAAACAGCTCAGAGAGAGAAAGAGTTGAGAGAGATAGATATACAGGCAGACAGAGAGAATGGATAAAGAGTGAATTATTTTTAGTGCAGAAAAACTGAGCAGGTCTATATTTCTAAATATTTTCAAAATAAATAAAAGCTGTTAAATTGTATATACAGTACACACACACAAATAGTTTATCAAAATTTCCTATCCAGCATTCAAAACGACTGTAATAGTTGTGGTAGAAATTTATGTAAAGATCCTAGTAACTTTTTTGTTTATTGCTTGTAATGTGAATAAAGCTATTGAAGAGGAGTCAGATTAGTCATAAATTGTTTTAAAAACATCAGACTGAAAATAAAATCAAACCTATTGTTGCACATTTGAATTTTTGAAACTTACAAATTCATTTTGTAATACTGGCCTTAGATTTTTCAAAATAAAACCATTTTTATTAATCTTATAAAAACAAGAACAATCAAGATAATATGTAACAAAAAAAATTAAGTAAATGATGTATCTAATATTTTAAATGCAGTATTTGAAAACCTCATAGTACTAATTCAGTGATAATGCCCCACAGTACTAAATGTAAATATACTCAAAATGTTATTCTAAATGTTAAACTAAAAAATATGCCAATTTTGACATAAGTTAAATGATGATATGTATCAAAAACAATCCTTTTTGAATTAGTTAAACATTCCTAATGTTATCTTCCAATAAAAACAGAAAGAACTTTGGCTAGCCTTATATATAAAAAATGTCAAAAGACATTCCATTAATTCACTTATGTAACCAATAAAATGTGAAAATTTCAAGAAAAAAAAAAAAAAAAAAAAAATTGAGCCATTTTGTATGTTGACAATATGAATAAAAATATATACTGTTAAAGCAGAAGAAAAACAACACAACAAAAAAATTAAAAAAAAATATATATATATATATATATATATATATATATATATATATAGATAGAGAGAGACAGAAAGGAAGAAAAGAAAATATAAAACATTTAAAAAAACAAACAAAAACAATAATATATCCAAAGTTTCTGCAATGTTGTCAGCAGCGCTTTACAGCACACTGGTTTCCATGGTTGCTAATACTTGGCAAAGATAATAGCAAAACAATTGACAGAGTTGATATTTGGTCTTCATACTTAACACTTTTTGAAATGACGTTAGAAAAGTCCAAAGGCTATCGTAAATCTACACTTGATAGATTCTGATGAGTGGACAGACTTGACTGTATTTCAAGTGAAGCTTTATGACAAAATCTTAATTGTTCATAATCAGGTTTCCAAAATTAAAAGTATCTTCATTTTGGCTTTCATTACCCTTATCTCAGATTTTAATGACATCTTTAAATTGGGTATTCACATCTACAGTACTTTCAATTTCTTCATAAGGACATATTTTCTGTGCAATGCTATGAAGGAAATCTTTGTAAACAGATTTTTTTATTTTTTAGAAGGACTTCTTGGTCAGACTGAGAACTTTTCAGCACACCTCATTTTACATCTACAATAAAAAATAATCTCATGAAGAGTATTGTTCCAGTTAAAGTATTATTGGTTTGAAAAAGTTCTCAGTACTCTTTTGAAGAGTTGAAAACTGGTTTTTGACAAGAAACTTTTGCACACATAATATAAGGTCAAAACTAAGTTTCACATGTTCATAAGTTAAATTGGACATACCTTATTGACAGCATACAATACAACCACTTGGTTTACATTAATATTAAAGTATTATAAAATTAGGCAAAACACAAGTACTTATAGTCTACAGCATTTGGGTTAGCTTACCTCAACTTCCTATCTAAAACTAAGGTGCTATTTTGAGAGAAAATGTATGTAGCGGGTATATATGTCATTCTTATTTTAATTAAACTAAAGTTGAATACTTTGTTTTTATATTAAATATCTAATATTTACCCTTCTATGAAAATTTCTCTGCACATGTTTTGCATATTTGTAAATCTATAGATATTTTTTTCCTGCTAAAAATAAGCTAAGCTTTACAGCTTTATTGAAATAAAGGTATTTTTTCACTATAGACAAAAATACAAAATGAAGGCAAGGTTGAAACAATTTATTCTTATCAATTCAAAATGTTCAATTGATATTTTTTTTTGTCAACATTTTCTTTTTTAAATTTCAACTTTTTATCAACAGTAAAAAGTGTGTGTATATATATATATATATATATATATATGAGACCTCCCAAAACCCAAATATCATTTCAGCAGGGAATATTAAGAAAAAAAATTATATCAATTTTACTGGAAATGCATTTATGTTCCATATTTAGCCCAGTTTAGAACTACCAATTTATGAAATTCAAATACTTAGGAGGAAATTTGGATCTTACATGCTATCAAATACAAAGACTTAATTGTTTCTCTTTTAGAACAATTGTTAAAAATAAAATATCAAAGCAGTTCATTTGTATGATGTTCAATGACCATAAGAAAACCAGTTCTCACAGGTTTGTAAATAAAATTTCAGGAATGAAAGATTTTTTAGGAAGAAATTACAAATAAAACAATAGAATTTGCAGTTTAGAATTATATTAAAATTATTAATTTACAATTTTCCTTTAACCAATGCACAAAAATCAATTTAAGTCTTGTGTACTTTTAATAAACATTGATTTTCTGGCCGGTATGTACAAAGATTTTCACAGTTGTGAAAGCAAAGGAGCTTTCTCAAGAAGTTCATAGTAATTTAGAATTGTTATAATTGTGGAATGGGATCTTGAAAAATCTCCAATGAACTTAATATCCCATTAACATGAGGGCTATCATTCGAAAATAGAAGCAATATAACCTGGTAACTTCCATGTAAATTAAGGTAAATGTGCAGCTATATCCATTAGTCAAAAGCCATCCACTGCAAGAACCTCAGAAGGACTTGTAGGCAACTGACATAGAAGTCAAAGATACAATTAGTTGGATACCTCACCTTATAGGAATGTAGTGTTAGACTCCTAGAGAAACCACTCTTGCAAATGTCAGTCACATCAATTGTCATATACTCTTTACTCATCAGCTCAAATAGCTTTCATTCTATAACAAAATATTATGGTCTAACAAAATAAATTTAACTCTTTGGTGGAGACAATTCAAGACATATCTGGAGAAAAATGGGCACTTCAAAATACCATCCCAACAGTTAAACATGGTGGCTGAAATATGATTTGGGATTGTTTTTATTTCAGGATACAAATTCATTGAATATCATTAAAGGAACAATGAAAAGTGATATGAATTGTAAAATACTGGAGAAGAACTTTGATCAATCTGCAAAACAAATTACCCAAGTGTTGGATGTTTCAACATGATAGCCATCTGAAGAATACTGCAATGAAAACTAAAGAATTGATAAACACAAAGAAAATATAGATATTTCTTTTAGTGTCCAAATCAGTTACCTGACCTAAATTCCATAGAAAATCTATGGAAGAAGTTTAAAATTTGGCACTGTCCAAAACTTGAGCAATTTAAATGTAATTTTTCAACAGGAAGGAAATAAAATTAGAGATAATTTCTATGAGAAACTTCAAAGTAAATAAATGGCACAGTATTAAATACTGAATGCAGTTTATGTGAATCCATAATTTTTGTATCTTGTTAAATTTCCCAATAAATTTGTGCATAGAAAAAAAAATTCCTTATTTCTGCTTAGACATAGAATATTTTAAATATTTACTATGTTCAAATCAATTTTTACATTTGTAGCCATGTTAGAAATGATTTTTTCTTAAAAAGCCTTTAAAATTTTTTTTTATTTGTCTAATACTTTTGTGTGTGGCTGTACATAACCACCTGCTCTGGGCATGCAGCTGCACCAAGGCCATCCTTTAGGCTAAGGTTTTATCGAATAAACCCGTTTTTCTAAGCTGTATATATATATATCTGATTTCTTTTTTTTTTTTTCCCTATCAAACATTTTTATGTTATTTGTACTCAATTACCAGATGCATTCTGCACAAATTACAATGATTTTTCTTTTTGTTCATGAATACAAAACAATTGACAGTAACAATTTTGACATACAATAGCATGATTATAGAAAGTCAATAGAAATACACTAAAATAAACGATGAAAAGTTTAAAATTTTGTTTTTTTTATTGAACCACGTTTTTTTTTTTGCAAAAAGGTTACGATCAGGCTATCTACAAAGTAAGCAAATGGCAATAAACCTGACCTTTAGGCACTAAAAAATAAATTCTCGTGCTAACTTGCTGGAATCAAAATGAGAAAATACTAAAAGATCACTAATCAGATATAGTTTTGCAAAAATCATTTAATATTATCCTTAAATAATAATAAAGAAATATAAGTAAAGAAACAAACCCAACCATTCAATAGCATTTCTTTGTTTTGAAAAAAATAAGGTAACACGAGTATCACAAGCCCAGCACCAAGGAAGGTATGAAGTCATGTATACAAACTTTAATTGAAATACTAAATAGGCTATGTGCAAGATGAGTGATAAATCTTGTAAAATTTAAGAATTTCCACTTGGTTTAAGAATTTTAAAATAGCCACATCAAGAATTCTAAAAAACTTTAATTCTTGAAGCAAGCATACTTTAAGTGTTATGGACTTTGACAATATTGAAACCAAAATATTAAATAACAAAAAAGATTAAAAAAAAAAAAGTCAGTCACTCATCCATAGATTCTGAGATGAATCATTAATATCAAAACAATTTCTATGAATTTAATGTAATTAAATATTGCATTGCTGAATTTTTATATGTAAAATCACATAAAAAGTGAAATCATTAATTCTTATATGAAGATTCAATGAAAAAACAAAGAAAAAGAAATAACAATTCTGAATTTTAAAAATATTTAAAATAAAGTTACATAACTTGTTTTACTAGTAAAATCTGCTTTGTATCATTCACTCCAATTCTCTGAATTAAATTAGTTTGTGTCATATGAATGTGTGCTGAACAATTCTCAGCCCAACCCATTCCTCAAAATTTGAAGAGATGACCAAAACATGAAATAGATTTTAAGGGCTCCCTGGTCATTTCAAGAACTTTTCAGCACCCCCACATGTCTGTGACGTGATGATATATATATAAGTATCATAAAATTAAGAGAGACCAGGTAAGGTTTATGAAAAATAAAAGTACATTAAAAATCTACATTGAGCAGACCAGCCATAGCTCTTATCAGATGATAAACAAAATAATACACTGATTTTCTTCCCAAGATTTATCCAAAATCTGTTTTGAAAATCAACATGTGAATAGTTCAGTTCATTAAAGGCAATAACATTTTATTCAAAAAGTTATATACTTAAAAAAACAAGCCATTTCCAATAGGGTCAAATCATATTCTCAGTTTTCAAAAAGTGAGAAGTCAAAATGTGTACAGCTTAATAAAATCCACAAATTATTTGACTCAATATTTTTTCATTCTTATTGATGTGATCATAAAACCTCATCTTGATTTAAGTTTTAATTCTCTTACAACACAGGAACTGTTACATAATTTAGATTTTATTTCATTAATGTTCAAAAATTACCAACTGTTACTCAGTCACAAGTAATCATTACAGCAGTGACCATGTGCAGAATTCAGACAAGCAATGGAGATGGTCAATTCTCAAACTATTTTAATGAGGTAACCAATAAATACAATGCTAGTACAAACAATCCACTAATTAAATATTCTTACATTTCTACCAAATGTATATTCAAGGACTATTTTCTTTTCTTCAGTTTATCTTAATATTCATCACAATGCAGCAAAGAAAGCACCTCAACACCCCAATATTTATTCATGTATAATAAAATAAGCTGTATCAGATGAATCAAAATTTATGAACTTGATAAGCAAATATAACAGTGAAGACAGGTTGTTTAAAATAGCCTTTTGCAAATAAACTGAAAAAAAAAAAAAAAAAAAAAAAAAAAGAAAAAAAGAGAGAGAGAGAGAGAGAGACTTTAAATGTTATTATAGTGGATACTCTTATTTGAAATAGATGCCCCATTTTTATTTTTACTTAAACAGTGATTATTATGTCTATCCGCAATCGAGAAATCTTAAAGAAAATGTGCTCTCTGGCAGGGATTGAATCTGTATTCTCTTTTATAGGAGAAACTACCATTTGATTACTATGAAGTGAGTCACTGTTCAGCAAGGCTCTATTTTCTCATTTAAGGAAAGCACACCTCACTATTATATTTTTCTTGAAAGCCCATATCTGCTCAGTTTTGTTATATGTCAATCACGTTGTTAGAGTATTATGGAGATACGTTACCTACAAGTTCTGGTATACAATAGCATCAGGATAGAGATTATACTACTAGATAAGTAAATTTTGAATCTAAAACCCAGGAGATATATTTAGGTCTTTGTTTTTTTTTTGGGGGGGGGCACATATTCTCACAAAAAAATCTCCCATATGACAAAGTAACAGTTTTCAACATCTCAGTCAATTACAGAAAGTATTTTCTGAATTGTTTTTCCAAATGCATCTTATGAAGCATCTGAAATTCAGTAGCATACAAAATGATTCATACAGCCAGCTATAAATACAAAGTGATATTGACAAGTTGTCATTTTAAATATGCCATAAAAATATCATAATGCTCTGTACAGCAAGTCATATAACTGGAATGAGGAGGGAGTCCTCATTCTCTCTCTCCTCCATCACACATTCAAGTACTATTTTAGTACTCTTACACATTTGTGCAAATATATATATATATATATATATATATATATATATATATATATACATATACACACACACATATATATATATACATACATACATATATACACACATATATATATATATATATATATATATATATACACACACACATATATATATATATATATGCACATTTCCTATTGATTCAAAAATTATCTTGATGAACATAAACTAAAATCCAAGATTAGATTGAAGACCATTCTAAATTACCTAATAATATATATTAAAATTTTAAATTTTCACAAGCCAAATTTAGATACCAAATTTATCAAATTCTTTTTGGCCAATAGAAGAAAAGATTTCCAAAGGAAGAAAAGCCAAATTGCCTGACAAATGATTAAAAAGTTATATTATATATACATATATTATATATAAATAAATTACACATGTTCATAGATAGTAAGACTTAGTACTTTTTTTTTTAATGAAACATTTTAATACCAAATTAAAACTTTATTAAATGAAGAAAGAACTTAATGTATTTAAAATAACAATACAGTGAAAGTGGTAAAATTGACCATAATAATTACCAAAAGCAAGACTACAGATTAAAATAACAAAAAGGTATATAATAAAATTCATATAAAAATCAAACATTTTATGTGAGGTTTCACTTTCTATTTTATATAAATAGTATTATAATAATTTCTATATATCTCGATTTTTACTGAAATTCAAGTTAAAAATCAAATCTTAACTGGGTTCTTTTTAATCTCATTTGTTCAGTCTTTGTGTCCATGGTCACAAAGACAGTCCAATTTATGAGCCACTATCAGCTGTTATGATGAAAATAACCAAACAACTGAACAGACACCACTAGTGGTTCATTGTTGCCCAACTGTTTCAATATTTTTACACGTTACAATGAAAGGATTGATATTGATTAAGCCTAGTCATGGCACATAGTTAATTAGGGCAAGGAGACTGAAAGAAAGAAGACTCGCTTGAATTTAAAATTTTAGTTTCTACTTTTATATAAATAATGACAACTGACATCTGTAAGAATTAAACAACTATTCACTCCCCTTATAGGCTATTGTATTTAATAAGCTTAGTATAACTGTATGATAGTGAAATAAAAAAAAAACTGTTATAATTATGGAAAGTATATTACACAGTAGTAATGTTAACCAGCATTAAAATGATCGTAGTTTCTGTTCTGTGTTAATATGCTAATCATGACAGAATTGTTTTCATACAATATGACACCTCCATAATATGCTGACAGTAGTGGAGACTGCAAGTGTTACCAGAAATCATCACAAAAATATCACAATCACCACTATATATATATATATATATATATATATATATATATATATATATAATGTTCTTACATTAGATATCATACACATGATTCTGCTAAAAATGAACTATGCTCCCTATAAAGGCTTCAGATAATGACTTCAGGTTAGACATAATTTTAAGTTAGTGATAATGATGTTTTGCTCTTAAGGTATTGTGGAGCATTCTACAGTACTGCCAGACTGTTGGTTTTATGTCCGTGTAGGAATGATAGATGAAAATTCAGCTTTATTATATTTCTTCTTGTATTCATAAATTCCCAGTCAATATTTATGAGCTCAGATTATATTCATGCATATACACAAGATTATAGAAGCATATATTTTGTGGCTTGAAAAGTAAGGTCACATTTTTGGAAACTGAATCAAAACCAGTTAAATTTCATTGTCAAACATTATGACAAAAGCCCAATATGAAACTACTTTTATTCCTTATTGAAAAATTTCTCTATTATACAAGAAGATATTGTGTTAACATTTAAACCACTATCTTACTGTGACAACAATGGCAGTTTTTGTCTTTCACAAAGAGATGGAAAATTCTTATTGGCAAGAAGTGAAGATTTCTGTAAAAAAATAAAAACTAAAGAAAAATGCTATGATTTGATCAGTTGTAAATGTATCTATTCTTTGGAATAACAATAAAAGTCCAGACAAAAAAAAAAAAAAAAAAAAAAAAAAAGTAAAATCAGAAAGGTTGGAAGGATTGCCTCACATCATCCTTATTCTCTGGATTTAAACATCTGCAAATTGTCATTTATCCAGTTTAGTTGCAAGACCTTTAAAAAGGTCAGGAAAAGATCAATTCAGTATGATTCAAATTTTTTTTTTTTACTTATTTCCAATATGATTCTTAAAAATTGTAGATTTTTATCACTGAGAATAATTATTATACTCTCAACAAAAATTCAATTTTACTAGAGTTGAAAGGAATTTATTGTCTCCACAAGATGTGGCATTACTTTCCAAACAACCTAATTACATAAAGCACCTCTTTTGAAAACAGATCAGTACAAAAACATTTAACAGATTTTCAACAATTATTCAAAAGAAAATTGATAAAAAATATGCCCTTTATTGATAGTGAAGTTGAAAATTTTGGGAAAATTAAGAAAGCAAAAAAAAAATAAAAATAAAAACACTTTACAAAATTGTCAGATGGGCAAAAAGGTTCTAACTTTTTAAATGTAACATGATTAGATAATTGAAGAAATTCAGTTCTTAGTTTGAGTAAATGGTAAAATAAACTAAAACTAATAATAATAATAATAATAAAAAGGCTTGAAATTCTGCAAACCCATTCTAAAGATGTAATTATCCATATCTGGATTCTTAAGCTGTTTGAACTAAACCAAGTACTATTTTATCCACCCCTCACTTTCTTCAAAGCAAGTAACCTTTTGGAGAAAGAAAACAAAAAAAAAAAAACACTCAATATGTGGTGAATCACCAACGATCAACTTAACCTAGTTTTAATAAATCTAAGATGTTAGTTGGAGGGGTGCAGCTTAGTGTTAGAAGCTGATTCAAAAAGACGTGGGTGCAGAACAAGCAAAAGATTTTACAAGATAGAAGGACACTAAATAATCAGAAAAAAAGAACCAATAACTGGATGAGAAAGGGCAGGTATGTAGACACACACACACAAATAGAGCTGAAGATGACAAAGCAGGTGGCTTTGATTATTGCCTACAGGTATTTTGAGTGTATAATTACAAGGTGGGGTGGGGAGATAAAACAATACAGACAATTGATTCAGATTTGGGCAGGTGAAAACATGAAATTCCGAGAGAGAGAGAAAGACTAACTCACAGGGGCATGAAGGAAGTTAGAAGGTAATTATATGAAATGCATAGACAAAGAGACAGACAAACAGGCTTGAAAAAAAAAGGATTCTCAGGTGAGACCTTACATTGAAAACTGAACCACTTCTACCTTATGAAAAAAATAAATAAAAATAAATTTTTCATGTACACACTAATCCTAAAGTCTAACAATATAAAATTTATTTTAAATAAAAAATATAATTATTCAAACAATTTTATTGATGAATCATTATTTGATTGCATCAGAAGTATTTTCATTTAATACAATCAAGTACTCCAAAGCTAATTTTGTTAACACATCTATGATTACACAATATTGAGACTGGATGTATTTACTGTTTTGCCGATTGAAAAATTAGGGTCAATTAGGTTTTTTTAGGGTTAGTGGTAGGCTGAGAGGTAGAACTTTTCCGTAAACGTTTGACAAATGAGTAATTCACAATTTACATTGATACATGGTTTAGTGTCTCTTACAAGCGTTTATTTCATCTGGTCCCGTCATGCATTTACACCAAAGAAAACTCAAAATGTTTCCTCTAATACGATTCATAGCTAAATAAATGCATAAATTGATTTAAAACAATTTGTCCAGAAAGAAAATTACAATTTAAAAAAGTAAGTGCTACTGAAATTAGCACCTTTATCCCCGCTCCCCAGTATGCATGAGGCCTCGACATGGTGGAGAGGTTCAGGGTAGTAAGCATTGGCCCTGTCAATTATTATAGATGATTGACAATATAACTTGGGTAGAAAAAAAAAGTACAAAAAGCAAAAAAAATGCTGATGAAACTAGCTCTTTTGGGGATCCAACCTCGTCTGTATAGTATGTAGCACACTGGCCATGATGTATATTATTAGTTGATAACTGACAATGTAATGTCAGTTTAAAAATAATTAAAATAAATGGGGGATGGCCATAAAACCACTGCTGAAGAAAAAAAAAAAAAAAAACAAACAATAACAATGTGAGTACCCCCTGGTTGAGGGTAAGACTTGCCAGTCATGGAGACAAACATAAAATACACTTGCATATAGAAATATTAAAATATAGCTCTCTTAAGCAGTCAATAAGTCAATTAAAATTTGTTTGATGATTTTTTTAATAAATTATTCCTAATTTTTTAAATAAATATTAATTTTATGCTACCAAACTGGAGGATTTCCCACAACACAATATTGCCATATCAGCAGTAATCAATAGTAAAATTAACACAGATGTTTTCAGTAGAAAAAAAAAAAAAAAAAAAGTGTTTATTATTATTAAACAGCAAAAAAAAAAAAAAAAACACATAATTTTACTTTCAAAATATTAGGCATTTAATTCTACAGGGAAGCGAGAAAAAAAAACAATATTACAAATAAATGACAAGTACATGTAAAAATCTAAAATTATTTAAATGTCTAGGTTTTACCAAGACTACCTTCACAAAACTGTACTAAAATTAAGCCACCCTCAACATTCAAAATAATATGAATTACTTTTTGATTATGCCTGTTACTGCTTTTATATGCCAATTCCGTTTAGGATGTGGCTGATCATAGATCTCCACAACTTCCTGTATTTTGTTGTTCTAAGTAATTTTAGACCCTCTATCAATCCTCTTTGTCCTTTACCATGCTTTGCTAAGCTTGTTATGAAGGTTACTCATTATTTTCTCCCTGTTTCTTTTCCCTATGTCCTCTAAGTGTTAAATTCTCTTAGCACATTTTCCTCATGACATGTCCCAGAAATTTCTTTCAGATTGTAAGATTCCTTATTGTTCTTATTTCCCTAAGACTCCTTTGTTGATCATATATTAAAGTTCATCATATTCTCTATTTGTTGGTAGAACCACATCTATTACTGTCTTTTAATCTGGCAGAATAAACAACATTCACTGCTATATAGCTGATGAGATATTATATACTAGTTCACTATTGTTGTTTCTAACAATATTTTCTTATATCTTTGTACTTTGTTTAGTTTTTAGAAAACATCTTTCACTATTCCTATGTGCTTTCAGATTCCTGTCTCACAGTTTCCATTGTCTGTTACTGCACTAAGCAGATAATTAAATTGTTGCACCTGCTTGATTTTGATATCAAGAATAGTTCACACCTTGGTCTGTCTTTTTTGTTGGGTGACAACCATGCATTCTGCCTTCTTACATTGAAGAGTCCTTGCATTCCATTACTATCTCAGAGTTTTCCTTTCTGAGTCTGCCATCAACACAGTGTCTTCTACATATCCTCTGTTAAGATTATGTGTGTTAATAATAAATCCTGGTAGGTCTTTGGGTTCTTTCAGTATTGTCTTACTATATAGGTTGAATAAATCTGGAAAAAATTAATCCTTTTCCTATTTTAATGTATTCACTGAATTCCTTCTTTATCCATATACAGATTGTTTATTCTCAATGGAGGTCACAAATGGATTGAATATATTTTTTCCATGTAAATTAAACTTTTACAATATTTTAAGTTGGTCTGTGTGTGATAACTTATCAAATGCTTTTGTGTAATCTATAGAATATAGGTATTGACTTTTTTGCATACATATTGTTCACTGATAGCATTCTAATCATAAAAATAGCATTTCTTGTTCCAGTGTTTTTAACAAAGTCATGCTGCTCTTACTTTATTTCTGGTCTAATTTTGCTGCAAGATCTAGTCATTAAAACTAGTAGTACCCATGGAAATTTCAATTTTGCAATTTGAATTTTCTAATAAAATCATAATTCTTAAATTAATTATTGTATAATTTCCTTGCACATTCTACAACTGTAAAATATCTGTGGACATTCCCCAATTGCATCGTTAAATATCTGAACTTAACAAAATATTGCAATAACAATCATAAGTATGAATGTGGGTCATTATTTAAAGCAAAAGGATACAATGCAAAGATTCAAAATTGACAAGACTTTTCCATTTCACTGAAGCAGATGTTAAATACATGATAGCATTATTGTCTTCCATTTTTTCTTTCTTACTGAAGCCGAACAGCATCTCCGATATCATTTTGATCATTCTTCACAATCAAAATGGAATAGTCCATTATTTATGAGTTATTGGCAGGGCATAATGTATGTGCTAACTAGTTAAAGAATGAAGGAACAAGCAGAATTATAAATTGAGGTCAGTAAGTTTAGTTATATGGTTGTTTATGGCTGCTAAACAAATGAAAATGAATTTTCAAAGTTAAACATCCGAGTGAAATAACATTCTAAACTGAATAATATTTTTTTTTAAACATGTGTGTTGTGATCACTCAATATGCTTTAATCACTCAGTTATGGATAAAATATATATATATATATATATATATATATATATATATATATACAAATTATATGTACACTGGGACAATAAAATTGAATGCTCTACAATGGAGTAAAAAGTAGTGAGATTTTTATTAAACATTAGTTTAGTCTGACAAGTTCTCTTACAAGGCTCAAGAGCCACTCAAAGTGGTTAAAATGGTTATAATGAGGTGTGTGATACGACTGAAAGAGGAGGTGATAGGAAGTGAAGATTAGGAAAATGTAATAGTTGGGCTACTAATGAGAAACTCAACCAATGGCTTTTGGGTTGAATCTGTTCCTTATCTTCATGCTACAACCGATACAAATAACACAGGTTTCATCATTTCAAAATGTTTTTAAAGCTTTCTTCTGAGGAATAAGAAAAAATACTATTTCATTTTTAATAGAAATAGTTGGTAAAAGACTAATTTGCTAAAAAAATAAAAAGCTAATTCTTGAAGAAGATATTATACTATCTTATATTTGCTGGACAGTACACTATATAAAATACAATAAAGTAAGTTGCCTAAAAGGTTTGTTTTTCATACAAAATTAAGTCATTTCTCCTATGCAACATAGCATGAGATTTTCCATTTCACAGGCTAAATTATGACAAACATCATTTTTACACTTTGATGAAATATTCATTAAATCATCTTGGCAGATTATGATGACTAACAGCAAGATTCTGCAGAGCTGATGGCCAAGAATGAGACAAGGCCAAACAGATTTAAGAGACTGAAAAATTAAAAGTGATGCACAATGTTGGCCTTGTAAAGTTGATCTCAGAACATTGGCTCCAGCTTATACCTTCAGTTGATAACTGAAAGGTAGAGTATTGGACTACAAGATATATGGTTGAAGATAACATTATCAGTCCTAGAAAAGGAAAAAAAGGAAAAAGGTGTTGGATGATGAATAAAACTTATAGGTGTATGAATACTGGTAAAACTTATAGCTGAGCAAATAAAGTAAAATATACATAGGGCAATGTAGTATATACTGATATTATAGCCCATTGACAGCAAGTTTAATCCTTTAAAATATTTAACTCAATACTAGATTAGTACAAATTCTGCTTAGGCTCAATTAGATATGAAGCCTGTTTCATTCTCCAGTTAAAAATGAATAAAGAAAAATATTGGTATGTTCCTTAAGAATCTACATAACTGGAAAAATTTGAATTTATTAACCGACTAGTATAGACACACACACATATATTTTTTCTGTGTGTATGTTTCACTGAATACAACAGACAAGGAATACTTTTCAATTTTTTTTTCAGTCTTTCTACTGTTCTCGTTTTTCTTTTATGAGTACTAAGTATGTGTAGAAATGAAAACAATCACAATGAAGAGTTTCTACACACTTAGTACTCATGAAAGAAATTGTAAGAGCACTAGAAAAACTGAATAAAAAAATACAATATATATCTATATATATATATATATATATATATATATATATATATATAAATGAAATGTGTATCCATTTTATATGCATATTATGAAGTCACAGTACATGAAGAAATTTCATCTTAATGGCCACACATAACTGAATAAAATTCTAAATCAAAATTTGGCAAATTCTAGGACAGCGAAAACAGAAAATAAGTAAATCATAAATGGTTAAGTTATTCTTGTCACCAATTGGCAGCAAATCCTGGTTGCCTCTTGTTGAGACAGAACCACTTGCATCCTACTGACAATAGTTCTCTGTCCAAATATTACAAGGCCTGCCTGGAAAATATTCAAAAATTCAAAATGACTGGATATCTCAAAAACCAGTTACACACCCTGGATATAACTTGGCAGCTAATCAAAGAATACTTTACATTTGTGAACAGACATATGTCTGTGTGTGTGTAGAACAAATGGTTTTCCCAAAAGTTATTAAAAAAACAAAACACCTTTCTGAATTTATTTTTGTCTTTAAAATATTTTAACATTATTTTTATTTGTAATCCCAATTTAATCTATATATTTTGGGGTGTTCAAAAGACACATGTGTTAATCAATAGTGTTTTAAGTGTCTATACTCTAACCAAACCCAGCTATGAGACTATACAAGACATTTTTTTAGATTAAAAAATGAAAATAAAGTATCCCGTATATGGCAGGAAGTATATTATTTCTGACTGGTTTAGAGTTTCATTAACATTTTACTAAATGGCTTTCAAAATATGCATTTATGTGGAACTGGCAAGATCAATGAATAGCAGAGTTAGATTCATAATTATGGAACCAATTACCAAACAATTCCTGTCTGCAGACACAGATAAAATGGTTGGATAGAATGGCTTAGAGAAAAATTTTAGATAAATAATTAAGTCTGGCTACATTTGCAAAGTATTTTTTTAGTTCTTAAAAAGGAAATACTGAATTAATTTTGTTTTTCCAAATCCATAACATCCTGAAAATGTTTTCAACTCTTTTGTAGCATTCTAAAGATTTTTTCAGCATTCTTAATCATAATTAATTATTGAACCTTCTGCTCAGCCTTAGGGAAAATAAAAAAAAAAAAAAAAACATCAACAAAATCCATAATTCAAGCTTCCAGAAATCCTTCTAAGAGATTCCAAATAAAGCTTAAAGACTACATAAAAAAAAAATAAATAAAGATACATACAAATAAAACAAGTTATCAGCATTGTCACTTTCAATAATGTAAAATTTGTCTACCAGTCATTCATTTTTTCTGAGTATGATATCAATACAGAATACATGATAGTAAGCAAAAGGGACAGTAAGATACAAATCACACATTAGAGATGTCAAAATTAAACAAGTCAAGAAAAAAAAATCAAATATCTGGACAATACAATAAATAAGAGAAAGTGATAGATACAAATTCTGCACATAAGAAATAACAAAAGAAACTGATTAACGCACTAAGCAATAGGAGGAGACAAAAATAAAGGTGCAAAATAAATAAAGAAAAAGAGCACTGTATAGCCTCCTGTTATGAAAATAAGACTCAATACAACAGAAATGTTGAGAATACCAAGGACAGAGCATAGAACAAACAAGTCTGTTTTTATAGAAACAAACTTTTAATAAGCATAAACTGAAATTCTAGGAACACCATAGGCAAAGAAGGTTTAGAGATTATGATATTAATGAGATATATTGAAGCAGAGGAAATCAGCATGTAAGCTACTTGAAAAATTTGTGTAAAAGAATGGCAGAACAAATACCATAAAAATAAAAGACATCATGAAGGCCAAGAACTTCCTGGCTCTTCTTACAAAAAGCTGTTGAGAACCATGATCAGCCACATCCTGAAAGGATAGATCAATATATCAAGCCTCACTTTTATAGTGATGTTTGCAATCAGATCTGCAAAAATTAAATCTACTAGCAATAAACATTAAATTAAATCTGGGCACTATACATATATTTTCTTCACTGTTCTTTAGTTTACAACTTGATAGAATATCTCTAACATTAATAACAAAGAGTTTCATGCCTTTCTTAAGATAATAGTATACTAAGACTGATAGTTGTCATCTCAAAGAACACCATTGTTAGGTGACAATTCCGAGTTTTGACTGAATAAACCAAAACATTAAATAGGTTTTTTGCAGAAGCACATTGTTAAGTTTAAGAGAGCAGATCAATATGTCTGTAGCTTAACTAGTTATTAGCTTAATTTTGATCTGAAATTTTCATTGTATACTGTTCTATGTTTGATATCTATAATTGAATTAAGTGCATTGACAAAAAAAGATTTTCAGAAAAACTGTAAATAAATGCTGTTTTTCATCATTAGGCTACATATTTATGCAAGTCTATGAATGTAAATCAATAAGAATAGCACAAGTTTTTATCTAAAATGTTCAGTTTTTATCAATGTAATGAATATTCAACATTGAATTAAGTGCATGGATAAGGATGGAGATGGCATTGAAAAAATGTTTATATAAAATAATACTTTTTCACCAGTTGACTGCAATTTATATGTAAGAAATGCTATATCATTTTATAAAAAAGAAAACAAAAATTTAAATCTGCAAGATTTGAACTATTAATTCATAAATCCAAGAATTATTTGACAAATTAGCAATAAAACATTTAATTTTTTTTTTATTTCATGTTTTATACACAAGATAAATCCTATAGTTGTGTAGGAGTACATATACTTATTAGACAAAACCCCCATCATTGTTGACTTTATAGGTAACAATTGATATTATTAAATAGGTAGGTGAGGCAGTTACAGGGAGTGGATTATTCAAGTATTCATTTATTAACACACTGACTTGCAAGTAATATGACATTCTTTCAAAATAGCTGTTGATGAGAGAGTGTAAGGAAAAGTGGGCCCACGCCATTATAGTGAGCACAAGTAACATCAGCCAAAATTTGGACTTGACTTAATGATTCCGTTTTGAAAACTTGTAACTATTATGGCACCATGCACTATATACACTTCTTGAATGACAAAATCATTAAGCATTTATTTTTAATTGTAAGTGTTTCACATGAAATATACATTATTTGTATCATTCTGTAACTATCAATAAAAATCAAACTTTCTTCTGAAGACTTGCATAAATGTCAACCAAATTTTGACAGCAGCAAATATGATTAACTCAAGCAACATTCTAAATTATACAAATATATAGAGATTATTTCAGTAGCTGTTAACTGGATTGCATCTGAGAAAAAAAAAATACAGAGAATATCAAGTGTCAACTGCAGACAGGTAGCATGGAGAGGAGAAAAAAAAAAAACAGTAAAGTAAAAAAAAAAAAAAGAAAGGAAAAGAATTATGGAAAATTAACTTTTAACCCATGAAAAATCAACCTCATTTATTATAGTGAGCTTTTTCTATTAGTTTCACATAAACCTAATATAAAATTAATTGGAAAAACTTACAAATGTTACTTTCTCATCTAATAAATATTAATAATTCTTGCTGTTCTACTTTTTTTATTAAAGTGCGTGAACAGCTTTCTGCTGGTTTCATAGCAAAGCTGCACACATGTGTGTGTGCACACACAGGGTTTTTGAGAGAAAGTTTATCAGTACAAAATATCTTTCAGCTCCTCTCCTTTCAAACAACATCCTATTTTATCCACTAAGGGAAGAAGGTTGGGGGGGGGGGGGCATGCTACAAAGTTCACACAAAATGTGAATGTTGGTTGTCAATATATGTAAACATTTTCTGATATCCCAAGCAATTTCTGACTCCTCTGCGTATGATAGAAAATCTGTACCTACATCTCATAGTCACTACCCGCATACTATATAAAGACAGTTAAATTCATCTTAATTCACTCACATCCTAACAAAATTACAATCTCTTTCTTTTCTATTAAAAAAAAAAAAAAAATATATATATATATACACACACACTCACTCAATTTAGGATGCAAATAATTTTATTTACCAAATTTAAAATTTGAGAAAATTTTATTTCCGTTATGTCATCTAAAGAATCTATGACATTGAGACAGGCAGTTCCACCATCTGTTACCTTCTCTGATGATGTAATGTTACAATATATTATATATATATATATATATATATATATATATATATATATATATATATATATATATATATATATATATATATATATATATATATATATATATATAATTCAGGTAAACCATTTGTACAACAGAATTGTAATAAGATACTGTGATATATAACTGACTTGTTAAGGTTGTTAATGTCAAATGACTTGGAAGAAGTTATAAAAGCAAAATCCTCATGATGCTTCATTAAAAACCAAAGAAGGGATTTTAACAGATTGCCATCTTTATGACATCTTTTTTTTTTTAATGTAAATAAATTTTGATATTTAAAATTTGGGTGTTACTTTTAAAATAATATATTTTAATATATTAATAAATTCTCAATTGAGATCTACCTGCCAATATAGAACTACAAATTTAAACACAGTACTAGATTGGCAGCTAGGTCTCATCATTTTACAGTTGAATTGTTAGTGGCAATCATGAGTTCTATGCTAACAATTTCTTCTCTTACTTGAAAAACTCTTTCAGCTTCTTGCATTCAAAAACTTCCTTTGATCTTCAAAAATTTAAATGCAATGTCCATTGTCAGCTTCTGTTTCCTTAATTCCAGTTCTTTTATTATCCTCTTTAATAATACTTTTTTGTCAGATTCTTTCACACTCAGTAATGTCTTAGTGGCTTTATCACCTTGCTTGATAAAAATTTTAATCTAATTTGAGCAACTAATGAGAATTTAGATGCACTGCACCTTCAAATATAGCAACCCTGAAACTATTATATTTAGCCTCGTCTTGTTATATCTGAGGCATAAGAATTAATATATTGTTATAGTTGCACTGCTATAATCCTTATTGTTACTCTCATATAAGTGGACGATAGGGGGACAGAAAAAAATGCCCTCACCTAATTTATTTCTCACTTTCTATGATACTCAGTATAAATGCTTCCTACATTAATGGCCTCAACAATAAAACAGAAATGTATCTGGCATGAAAATAGAAACATTTCTTTGAGTACCTTTATTATTGGTGCAGAAAGGAGGTTTACCATCACTGCTGCTAAAAACAGATTTGGATACAAGATGAAGCAAGTATTCAAGTTTAACAAAAGATCATTTTTGCTACATTAACTGCTTACATAGTTCCAAGCAAATGTACTAAAATTAAAGTCACCATTTTAAATGAAATATCCATAACATTTTTGTCATGTTAATAAACTTCCTATTATATCTATTACATTTATTTACACAAGTCTTCCAAAGAATTTAGCCACCCAATAGCAATTTTACCAAGCAAAAGAAACCAGTATTGAATTTTGCTATATATGGTTTCCTTTGAGACAGCTTTTTTTGGTGGTGGTGGTGGTGGTGGTGGGGTGCTCCTTGAGCTAAGAAGCTTCTGTTTATTTTTTTAATATCTGATGAGGGTCAAAAAAATGAATCAGCCAAATAATTTTACAAACAATAGCAACTATATGTAAAGATTTAAACAACTGAACACAAGTATGGAAAAATATCTATTTACTAAGCTTAGCCTGGTACAGAGTCACAGCTGTAGGGTACCAACTGAGGCTCCTATATGCTATATGAATAAACAGATCTGTAAGAATCCTTCAAATTTTTCAATAGAAGGTCTATTATGAGAGTGGGAATAGTCGGTAAATGAAACAACATTCTTACATGCATAAATATTGACCAACCATTCTCAACTGTTGTTTTTTTTTTCTTTTGGTTATGGACATCTTAAGAACTCTTTTCAGGTACCAGAGCAACACTCCACTTTGTCAAACTGATAGAACACAAAGAAACTCATTTATTATTGAACACCAAGAAAACTTCAACATTCCAACAAAGCCTGCTTGAAATCAAACATCTATCAGGCCAAATAGGATACAAGTTTGGTGCCTTTTATACAGGGTTCATGAATTTGGGCTCAAAATTAGACAAAAGCAGTCAGGTCACTTTTTGCTGTAATATCAATTCCATCCTTAAAGAATTGTTTTTTTCATTTCCTTCTATTTTCATTTTTTTTTTTTACAGTGATGGGTGGGGGGGCATATTGCGAGTTGCTCTACCATGACATTCTTTACTTCAGGTCAAGTTGTAATGCAATTTCTGGCCAGAACTGGAAGCCTATCTCAAATCTGGGAGTGAATTTTTTAATTTCAGTTTGGGTTTGTTGTTGTATTCAGCTTAAGAAAATTAAAGATTAAGCACATGATTAATTTGGCTTAAAGAGTTAATCCTCTTTATCTTGATATATTTTTTTCTTTGCTAAAGTCTTATTAAAATTAATATATAATTTGGTGGGGCTGTGGATACATCACATTCCATACTGTTAACAAGAGTGTATGAAATATTATATGCATTTTAATCTTTGAATTAGTTATCCTTTTAAAACAGTTTTAAAAGAAACAAAAACCCGTATCTGAAGTAGAAGTTCTGAAACAAAAATATTACATGAAACTTATTTTATTGTTTAGAAATAAAGTAACTATTTTATGCTAACTTATTTGGTCATAAATATACATTTTATGACTATAGAAATAAAAAAAAAAAAAAAAAAAAAAAAAGAACCCCCAAAATGCATGGTTTAGTGGCAGGGTTGGTACACCATGTTTATGATATCTAAAAATAGTGGATTAAATTAATTGAATTTAATTGACATTAATTTTACATAAAGATCTTAATAAATTTTTTTTTTTTTTTTTAATTAATTTTGCAGTATAAAATATTACTTTTGCTCCTGCTTTTTTTTTTTTTTAAACAATAAATTAAACTAAAATTCAACATATTCATTTGTCAGAAATACAGATTACAGAAAAATAAAGTTGAATATTATTGTATTTACTTTTATGAATAAAAATTTTATTTTTTATAATTTTTTAAATTAACTTGAAGTGAAAATGTTAAATTAAAGACCAAGCTTCCTAAATTATATTTTTGTAATGAATTTTGCACTAAACGTTTTTGGAATAACAACTAAATAATATAGCAAGTCTAAAGGAAATAAAATAAATCTTATACTTACTTTAATTAAATAAGCTAAAAGTATTCTAAATGTAAAAAGCAAAATATTCTTAAGCCAACTACAGCAATGAACTACCCCAAAGCCAAACCAAATCTAGAAATCTTCATCCCCAGTGAAAGGGCAAGATTTGAGATGGTCCAACTCCTACCCAAAATCAGAGGCCTATGACTTGGCCTGAAGTAAAGAACACCACATATTCTACTGAAACTTTTCAGTACCTTAATAGAGAATGGCTGATGTAGGCTTTTATAAATGCCACCAATTTTCATAAAATCACCTCCTAATGATATTAATCAGGATTTGATTGTATTGTTAATAAAAAAATGTCTTTTCATTACTGATATGGCTGGCCAACTGATATTTCTTTTTCAAGATAATTTGATAAAGACTTTTTCATCTTCTTTTCTTCTAATTGTATAGAAATGCTAACAGTTCATTAGAGATTTTTCTGTAAGAAATGATTACATAAGATTTACTCTATATACACACACAAAGAAAAAAAAAAAGAGAAAGATAAATAAAAATACTCCTGTAATTATCATCCTACAAATCTTGAAGTTGGGAAATCAATTTTTGTTATTTCAAATTCAGCTTGACATCAAGTAGAATCTTTTTTTTTTTTCAGTATTAACACATATTGAAAACTTGCTTCTGACAAGTTCTTCATTGATCCTATTTTTCAGTCTTTTTTTTTTTTTTTTTTTTAAATAAATACAATTAGAGCAAATATGAAATGACAAAGATAAAATAGTTATAACTTCAATTACAATTGCATGATGTTAAAGAAAACTACATTGGTCAGCAAAAATTTATTTTAATTAGAAAAAAAATATATATGAAAAATGAACAAATTTCCAGTGTTCAAGAGATAAGAATTTGTCTGTTGAAAAGAAACAAATTTTTCAAAATCAATTGAAATTTTCAAATTTCATGCTGAAAGAATGTTCATTGTATTTGGATCTTAAAATTGAAAAAAAAAAAAAAAAATTCTAATTTTTGATCCTTTTTAAAATGGTTTCATTATCATTTTTATTGTTTAAAACTACTCAGATAAAATGAAGAAGAAAGTCACTAAATACAACCAATGAGAATTGTTTTAATAAAATTTATTTTGTTTGAACTTCTTACTCAAATGTAACAGAAACTACACAAACCTAATAAGCAGAAAAAAAAAAAAAAAGCAGCCACCTCTTTCAATGCACTCCAAAATTAATTCCTGTAAAATGTCATTAAGTTGAACTACTTGTTTGACTGAGTAGTTTGCTGACCTACCACTCCTTGTCTGTTCCTATTTGCTCATCAAATAGGATTATATTTTCCTGTCGTCTCCAAAAAAGAAACTGAATATATCATATGGTTACAATAAGAAACATCTATTACTTTCATCTGTGAAACAACAAATATCTAACGCTAAGAAAACCCTTAGAAATTTAGGTTTCTGTGGAAATATTTTCTTTTCCATGGGAGTAAAGACTTGGCCCCCAAGAAACCAGCTGGAGGAGATTCACAAACGAGGATAGATGTTTGCAACACATGGAATATAGATGCTTTCTTAAATATCTTTGAAGGATGATGTAAATGTTTATGAACAGCCCAAAATTTTCTTAAAAAAGTTGGAGAATCTGTCAGGTGGAAACTGCATGCCAGTATAGAGTATGAAAATAAGAAATTTATATTTTATATATTTAAAAAAAACTATCAAAAACATTTGAATTGATTTAGGTTATAACAGGCTAACGACAAAACACTTCTTGCCTAGACCCTATATTGGAAAACCTTACATATATAGATTGATGTAAAAATTCCATTGATATGCTTTGAACAATGTTAAGGAAATCTTAGAAATGTCTGAATTTAGCTCAACTCTTTACTGCTTGAGAAATCAATCAATAGATTTACAAGACTTGTAGAAAAGTGAAAAAGTACAAAAATGGATTCTAGCTAAACTTAAAAAGATCAGTTAGCATTTAAAACTATGTTTTTTTTTCCTTCTTGTTTAACACACAAACAAATCATTTTTAAATCAAATAAGTTTATGCTCAATGATTTAATGACACTTCTATACTTGCTGGGTCATTCAATATCAAAAGACATTCCCTTAGTGTTTTTTTTTTTTCTAAATCCATAACTAAATATAAATAGTGTCCCAACTTGGACTGATTTTAAATATGAATTAAGTTTAAGTGTCTAATGATTTTTTACTTTTTCTTTCAGATTTAACAACTTAAGTCTTTGGCAATTTCAACCATGAAAAGATTAACAATCAAACAACATGTTAAAGTTATTGAAGCAGATTACGAAAATAAACATTCAAACAGAAGCGCACTTTGTGATATTTTGGTCAACATAATCGACCAACCGAGAGTGCAATTGGAAATGTAATGTTGTGGAGAGGTTCAATTCCTGTGCACGATGACGAATAGAGGTGTCTGGATTTTCGGCCATATTCTCATTCTCTGCAGCAATGTTTTCAGCTCAAAGGTGTAAACAAGCTTGCAATGGTGTTTTCACATCTGCCACCGACCTAGTTTATTTGAATTTACGAACAAATTTTTCCAGTTGCACTCTTGAAACTTTAGTGCATTGTTTGATTGTTAATCTTTCCATTGTTGAAATTGCCAAATTGTTAAATCTGAAAGAAAAAAAAAAATCATTAGACGCTTAAACTTAATTCACATTTAAAATTGGTCCAAGTTATTGGAACACCCTTTACAAACCTTGTATGAATAGCTTTAAATGTTAACCTTTCTATATTAATTACTATCGAGAACACTTCCAGAATTGTTTTTTTAGTATATAACTCAGCTTGTATAGTATAATGATGACGATGATGCACAACTTCTTGTTTACTCATCCACTAAATTGCACTTGCCTTTTACAGATTCTGTTCATCTTTTGTAGGTTCTCATCTATCACTTCATTTTGCACATATTGCTTCCAGCTGACATTTAGCACTGTTATCAATAGTAAAGTGTGTACCATATAGTTTTTTTTTTTTTGTTTTTTGGCCACTGATTTCATCAATCAACTCATAGATGTCAACAGAATCAGAAAGTTACTGAAACACATAATTGCAATCTTGTATGCAGATGTGATCCAAAGAATAGTTGTCCCAGATATTTTCATGAGGCAAATTTCAATCGATGGAAGGAGATGTGATGGGAAGAAGAACAGAGATAGGCAAAGAGGATTTTTGCTTGCAATAAAAAAAAAATTCCTTGACCGATTGCTTTTACTCTTCTATCAGCATTCTTCCCCACCTCCAGCTTTACCAACATATACATATCTACTGACTGGCCAAGTTATTGCACCCAGCCATTGCGCTTAATCATGCCCTGCCACCCCAATTTGTCTATTTGGTCTCCTTCGCTCACTTTAACATCCAAGTTCCCCGTCACCACTATCACACAGAAAGAGAAAGGGAGAAGGTTATTCTCTGTGAGATAGAATCATTAATGGATAATTCTCTGCCTTTGCAACCAAATAAAGATAGTAGAGAAATTCCTATTGACTTAGAGTCAATCCACCCACTACCACCTTGTTCTGTAGTTGCTGATTCTTCCTTGTTGATCTGGCTTTTGTTCAAATAAATTGATCCATTTTACATAATCAAACCATCCATCTATCCACAATAACTATAACACAGCCATTATTTCAATTACCTGCTTTCTCTTGAGAACATGAATTATTCCTTTATTAAGATTTCTATCCCTTATCTCTGATCTTCATAATAAAATTTATCGGCTAATATAGACCTTAACAATATAATAAAGTTTTTCACAGAATCTCAGGTCATATTCCTCTCCTTGTGATTCAGTCCCTATTATATGTTGTCATTTGACAGAAATTCTCCCCATTTGAAAAACACTGAAATAATCACCATGAATTGATTTTGCAAATAAATATTCAAGAAGATTAATTGTAGGCTTTCAGGTGGCTAGTGAGGCTTCTAAAATAGAAGCATGCTTTTCCACAATGGCTGTAAAAGAAGGTATAACAGCTGCTAGGGACTAACTTTGCAGAGCTGCTTCTTTTCTCCTCTTTTTTCTGAAGAAGCACACTTCTGCAAGGGAAGCTACTAGATAGATCCTGCTGCCCTCAGTTTGTCCAACCAACTTACGAGTACAGCTTCAATTATTTCTATCTTAAAAAAAAAAAAATAATAAAATATTAAAATATTGTCAATTATCATTTTCTGAACTTTAACTTTATACAGATATAATTATGTATAGAGTCATTTCACTAAGAGTGCAATGTCATCTCTTAGAAGTTATGAATGTCTTGTTCTGTAGCAAAGACCAAAATCTATAAGAAATGAGTGAGTGACAAGTTGTTTGGGAGTGACACAAGGTAAAATGGAGTTCCGATTCAAATAGCCATAACTTTTGTTTTGTTATCTGTGATCAAAGATAACAATTTATACAATGGTCAGCAAAACAAACAAAACAAATGAAAAACACAAAAGTAATAACTTGCAACAAAGTCACTCCAGCAGGCCCTCCTATTGAAAAAAAAAAAGAAAATCTATCCTATGTTCTGAGATTAATTATTTTTGTAAATATCATTAAAGCAAACACATCTTGATTGTTAATGCACCAGTTGAGTTTGAACTCTTCATCCACTGCACTATACATACATTTATCAACAGAAATTAAGATGGAAAGAAAATTTTTTTTCTACATTATAAACACAGTAAGTTTATATGTTTATCACGCATGCAGCCTTAGGAACGAGGTACTCTACTATACTGAAATGGAGCCAGTTCAAAATGTATCCTCCTCTCTCTTTTGATGATTTAACTTATTTTTTATAACAAACAAATGTACAATTATGCAAACAGTTTCTCAATAAAACAGATTGCACTATGACAAAGAATAAATCCATATTGATAAATTGATTAATAAAAAAATAAATAAAATGTGTCTTACAAAAAAAAAAAAAAAAAAAAATTCTTGAAATGTAATGAACCAGAGTCAGAAAAAAAAAAAAAAAAAAAAATTGTAGAAAAATGTTGTCTACAGAGATTACCAAGACACCAATATATATGTATATCCAAAAAGGTGCAGAAAAGGTCTTGAACTAATCAAATTGCCAAAGTTTGAGCATTATTATTTTTTAACTGTAAATGCAAAGTTCTTTTTATATTTTAAATTGCCATTTTACAAAACTCCTTCACATTTTTTAATTTTTTTATGCCGATTGAAATAATTCAATAGAAAGTTTAGAATTATCAAGTGTTGTTATAATGTTATTGATTTGCAAAGGAAAACTCCAAGAGTATATAGTGCAAACAGAGGACAAGTGTCCATTATACGCAACCATAAAGTCATGGTTGCGTATAATGGACACTTGTCCTATAAAATTTCCGTTCTGAGAGTTAGCATATTTTGAAATCCAAGATATAGCACGATCTGGAAGGCATTCAACTGTATCAATTCCTCAAATTGTTGATTAGGTTCATAACCTAATTTTGCCTAATTAGGAAATTAAAGTCAGAGGAATTACTAAGGCACTAGAGATATCTCTGGAACAAATTGGGTTTATAATTCATGAACAGTTTGGTATACAGAAGTTGTCAGTGACAAGACGTTTGAATACCAACAAGAAATGATATTGCCTGGATTATTTCAAGTTGATTTGACAGCATTTTAAGCAAGATAGTAATAATTTTGAAACAACTTTTCACTTCTGATGAGACATTTACACTACTAAGATCCAGAGACTAAACAACAGTTCATGTAGTCATAGGGGAGAGGAGTTTTTTGAGGTATTTTTTTAAATTTCAGATACATAGAAGTATACTATTGGTCCTTTTAAAAAAAAAAAAAAAAAAAAAAAAAAAAAAAAAAAAGAGAGAGAGAGAGAGAGAGAGAGATATAACCACAAGAGAATTTGTGGAGTTATTGTGTGATAGGAACACAATGTTGGAAATAATCAAGAAAGTTTAACAGAGCACTATCAAACAGAAAATGAAAACATTGACAACAACAAAAAGTCTGGCTTTTAAAAAATGTCAGAAGATGAGATTTGTGAAAAGTGTAATCAACAAGAAAATATTTTAAGCTTGGATTGCAAATGTAAATAGAAAAAAAAAAAAAAAAAAGATGCAGATTTTTTAAGAACATTTAGTCTTTGGTCAAGCTATGAAAGAAGTTATCACCTTTAAGTAAACATCACAAAGAGAAATGTGTTAAGTTGAGCAGAGAAGTAACTAATTTTTAACAATGAATGTTGAGCTATATTGGACAAATATGGGTTAGTGTTTGGGTCTTTCACGAAAAGAGTCAACACAAAATATAAGAAAATGAAAATAGGGGAAAACAGAATACAGTTTCAGGTTAGTACTGCAAGAAGTAAGATTGCAGTTCATTTCAAAGTTGATGATGCAATGATAAATACAGAGAGTTATTCAAGTCCTTAGGCATGACATTTTTTTTTGATCGATTCATCCTGAACAAAACCAGGAAGCAATAATTTAAAGAGTATATTTCTACATGACAATGCTCTGTCACACTCTGCAAAGCTAACAATTGACCCACCCTGCTTAAAACAAAAGAAAAAAAGCTTTCAAATGACAGCAAATGAATGGAATAGCCTCCGGCCTCTCCAGATAAAACAGGTTTTCTGTTGCAGTACTATCATTAAGAGAAAGATATAAAATATGAAAACAATATTCAAATAAAGATCTCTATGAAGGAAGAAAAACTGCAGCAAGCAATGGTAAAATTGAAAGTAGAAAATCTATCAATAGACAAAGTTTCTATAATGTCAAGGAGTCCATATTAACATGCAAAATAATTTATTCAGATATAAGAGATTTTCAGTTAATATCTTTAATATTTTTCATAACGATGAAACCTACATGATATATTTCTCAAAGTTATCCTGAAGATATTACCAACATCACTTAGTTAATAATTATAACTTGAAAAAAAAAAAAAAAAAAAAAAAAAAAAAGGGTGTATGTGGACATAGGAATCAACACTGTATGGTGATTATCAGTTACATGCTTCAATGTCATCTTCAGACAAAGCCTTGATCTGAAGATTGCATTGAAGTATAAAACAGTCAATATGCCGTGTTGATTCCTATGTCTGCATCTATAAATACTCCATCAGTTAATAAGCACTATATAAATATAGCAAATTTTAAACAATGTGTGTGAGTGTGGTGCTGAAAAGTTATCAGCCAGACCACTATCCCCAAAAAACTCCTGTTATATTTTGGTAAATAGGTTGATAACAGCACCCTCACATAATGGTGTGTATATGTATGCAGGTAAGCTATATAAATGGGAAGAGAAAATAGAGCAGAACGCCCAAGAGGATAGCTGTGAGGTAAAGAGAGGCGGAAATGGCCTGTATTTATTTTTCTCCCCCATTTATCAACTGCACGGTGCCAAAGTGGAGTCTGTTAAATTTATAGTTGGCGAACAGACAGAAGGCTGAAGAGAAAGCCAGAAAAATCAAAAAAGTACCACTACTGCAGCTTGAAGAGAGAGAGAGAGAGACTACCAAGGTTGAACTGAGAAAGAAGGTGTCCAAAAAGGTTGGGGAGAGAAATACAGATGAGAGAAGCTGCCTGGGTACAAGTGACTGTCTGGCCTTTAGATATCCTAAAGGCCTGTAAAACGCACACATTAATGAGATATTTAAAGACCTGTATACATATTTATATAAATATCTGCACACAAATCCATTTATCAAAATACATTCAAACTACTTTCATATCTGGATATATACTTATTTATGCATTATACTTCCACTCTAGTCAAAGTTAGAATTTTTATTTGTTGATAAACAAAAAGGTTTATAAATACTTTTAAAATTCACGTCTTTTATACTTTTTTTAAGTGAGAAAAAATATTTTAGCATAAAATATTAAGAAAAATTAAGTTAAAAAAATAATTATAATATTTTTAATTTTCCAAGATTGAAAATATGTTACCAGCACCATTTTCCTTCTTCAATATCCTTTTCTTGAAAAGAATTCCTTTATCATATTTGAGTAAATTTAATTGCAAGTTTTTAAAATAAATGAATTTAATAAAATAAGAATTATTGCTTTTTATATTCTGTGTTGTATGGCAACAAAAAATATGCTTATCTGCATCATAGGTATTTTGAAGATCACATGAATTTATTCTTCATCAGTTGAAAGGTAGTGATAACTGTTTCAGTATATACTAGACTCTCCTGTTAATATTCGACATATGAAGGTCAAGCAGATCGGTTCCTAGGAAACCGACAGCCCAACATCAGCACATGAGATTTGATTATAGTGGTGAAGGTTTCGTGCAGGACCATCCACACTTTTTGAAGGGCCGAATACAGAGACTTGGTGCACTACATGCCACAGGGTCCCCAAACGACCCTCCGCAGGTTTTGAATTCAGAGTTGTCCTTCTCCTAGAACAGTTGCCATCCAAGGCTATAGAACCCAGTCTGTCCTGCTATTTACCCAGAGCTGGAGGGAGAAGAGGAGGATTCATACCGTTCCCAAGGGTATTAGCATGTAAGCGAATGTAATGGATTCGATTGGAATTCGAACTTGGCTCTCCGATTCCTCAACCCAAGCCACTATATCCATTCGTATATATATATATATATATATATATATATATATATATATATATATATATATATATTATATACACACACACACACACACACATTACAAAGACCCCAAAATTCTAGAAACCATTATAATACAGTAGAAACAACCAACATTAAATATCCTTCTCCATAGTAGATTCTATATTGAAGTGTGTAGTCAAAAAAATAATAAAGATCATGTATAAATGCTAGATACATCTTTTTTTTTTTTTTTGTTTGACCATTACAGATGATGTCACCTTTAACGGACTTAAATTCTAATTATTCACAATTCTTGACAATTACAGTACTCAAAAAAAAAAAAAAAAAAAAAAATGAAAAGGATAAATAACTACAATTGATACACACACAAAAAGAGGGGGGGGGGAACAGCCTTAAATCAATAACTAGCACATAAATTAATTACAAACTTAAATATCATATAAAGATAATGAAAAAAGTTGAGAAAATAGCAGTCAATTGATTATACAAAAATTTGTCTATGAAACTCTGGGTTTCAGGTGTTGAATATAACCTCAATCAGCTAAGTGACAATATATAAAAAAATGGTATAGCACATCAGGCTATATGGCAGTTCCATGTAGGATACATGTTCGATTCCTGTTGGAGGACAGAAATTTTTCTTTGAGATTTCTCAGATATTCAGACCGGTAAATGTTAATACCGTTATTATAAACAGAGCATTTACATAAATATTTGTATCTATAAAAATAATGTATACACAATAAATATATTAAAATAATTGAACTTAGTCCATTTCATTATATATATATATATATATATATATATATATATATATATATATAGTGTGTGTATCATGATGAAAAAGCATATCAAAAAGAACCAAAAGTTTCCTTTTAACCTGGTTGACTGGTATGATACTAATCACAAGAAAGACTTACACTGTCAACTCT
Source organism: Acanthosepion pharaonis (assembly GCA_903632075.3). Classification (NCBI taxonomy): domain Eukaryota; kingdom Metazoa; phylum Mollusca; class Cephalopoda; order Sepiida; family Sepiidae; genus Acanthosepion; species Acanthosepion pharaonis. The sequence goes on from CAHIKZ030004296.1 coordinate 599,726, forward strand.
CTTAGAGTAATAATGGCTGTTCATAAGAGTAACTTTGTCATTTGCTTGTCTTCACTGTCGATTTGTCCTTAACATACAGACAGTACTGCAAAAGTGAAATTTATCCAAAATGTCTGCAGATGATGTATTGGCAAATGGTCATGTCTCAGAGTCGAACAAGTTAATGGCGACTTGGTACACTAACGTGAAAGATCATCAAGATGAATATATGGGGCAGAACTGAGAGACTGTACTAGGTTATTTGATACAAGTTGCAAAGAAGAGGTTGTATAGAAATTGGACAAGTTCAAATTCTGACCAAGTTTGTTACATTAATTTTCATACAAATACCTTTGAAAAAGGCATAAATTTATCTCTTTCTTTCAAGCTATGAATTAAATAGCAGAGCAGAGATTTCTAGTCTTGGGTGGCAGTTACTTTCATAGAAGGGTAACTCTGAATTCAAAACCATAACAAAGGCAATGGGAAACCACACTACTATCTTTCTCAGGGAAGCATTTCCCAGATAAGAAATCTGTACAGAGTCATGATCATCTACACACTGGATGTACATTGCTTTAGAAAGTGCGTGTGTGTAGGGGTGGGGGGCACAGAAAATAATCCCACAAATTTTAGTTAACGAGTAATGACCAAGTGTATAAATAATTAAAGTGGTTGATATTTCACTGGTTATTTACTTTTAATATTTCTGAAAGTGATTAATTTCTTTGCTAAAAGAAAAAAAATTATGAAAGAATATTTTTAAAAATTGAAATAAACAAAGAGGAAGCTGTGCAAACTAGATGAGAACCATCACATCTAAAACATAATTACAAGTTTTGCTAGCATGTACCAAGAAAAAACAGTTACATTCCCCATTAATTTCCAGGCAAGATAGACCATTTCAACGTCCCATCTCATTGCTGATAGTAATTTTGTCAGTAACAATCTCATCCTATCACACATACAAGGCACAAAAACAATTTCACCTGTCAGAAGGCAATTATTTTAAATAAAGCAAAAAGATTTAGATAAGTTGCTTGTGGCATGAACACAGAATAAATCAAGTTCAGTAAACACATGCTGACCTTCCATTAAAGAATTTCAAATCTAGGCAAAAAGAACTAATAAGCATCGATTCCTTCCACTTTTTTATGACGGGCTAAGAGATATATATATATATATATATATATATATATATATATATATATATATATATATATATATATATATATCTAATGAACATTGAAGTCAACACTCAGAGGCTGTTTCATGTTAGACACAATTGTCTAGCATGAAACAGCCTGTTGACTTCAATATTCACTTTTTTTTTTTTATATTTACATATTCTCTATATCTGATATTGAGAATGTTATCCCATAAATATAGCACACCTTAAAACTATATTTCTTCATATATATTATATAATTTCAAAATTTTCAATCATGATAGCACAGGAGTTGAAGTGGGTAAGGAAATTTTGTTGTCCAAGTCAAAATCATGGAACAATATGTTCGAGGTCCTAAGTTGAGTCAATTCCTTACAGACACCTTGTAATGGCATCACACTGTTTGGCTGTTTGCAGCTACAATTTCAGTCGTAAGATTTTTTGCAGGAGGTAGTTGCTAGTCCCATGTTCAAATGCCCTCAATTCAGGTTTGGGGTTTGGCTATAGACTGATTGTCATCTAAGATGCTTCCAAATCACAGAATATAGGACCGATTCATTTTTACCTAATATATCTTTCATCTTAGTTTCAGTTGCTTTTTATCCCATCACCTCAGTTCTTCATTCTACAGCCATTAGTAAACAGTAAAAATGAAAAATAAAAATTAAGTCTCTTGTAAGACTCATCCTTTTTCCTCAAGACTGTTTTAACACTGAAGCTTAGTTGCAGATCAAATTTAACCATATAAACTTATTGCTCTCAAAGCCTGGAGTTTAAGTGCATTTGAAGCATTATAATGAATATTATTATTAATGTTATAGATAATATTGTTGTTTATTCTATTTCAGTTGGTGTAACTTCTTAGAATAATCACCCTAAGGTCATTAATAGTGTAAGTAGTTGCAATAAAAAGCCACTGAAATTAAGATCAAAGATATACTGGTTAAAAATTAACAATGCTTCCTCTCATAAAAAATTTACCCTGGCTGATCCATTTCACAATGAAAGTTTTAAAACAAAAAGTCAATATTTATTGCATTTTTATAACTATACTAGCAGCATGGCCCGGCGTTGCCCGTGCTTGATTAAAAAATTGTACGACTCATACAGCAATTGCTATCACTTGACTTAAAATATTTTTGCCTTTCCTTGCCTTTAAAGGAGTGCCCTTTGCTGTGCTGATATTGTTACATGCCTTACTTCTTGCCTATCTCATACTGCGAATTTTTTCTAAGCTCTATACTAAACATTAAATCTGTTACGAAAAAAGAACTAAACAAAATGAACACAAAATGATCAGCTTTAAAAAAGGACTCGTAACTGGGAGAACCAAATGAAAAAAAGAATGTTAACAACAAATACTTTTTCACACCCAACCCAGTTCTGTGGAATCAATACGTTGAGTTTAAGCAAGCGAATGAGCCAATTGGAGTAAAGTGCCATGCAGATTTAAATTTTTCCTCACTTGTGACAAATGCAGCTATCAATTTTTTTTGCATGCTAGTTAACATTTGTGTCAGTCAGCTGTTGGCTCTCACACTGGCCAATAGAATCTTCCTGCCTATTCGCGGCAGCCAGGTATAGGCTCTCACTCTGGCCAGTACAAAATGGCCGCAAACTACATGAAAACTGTCATAGAAGCATGAAAAAAATCGATTATTTCCACTATCGGAGTTGGGAAATGCAAAGTCAGTCTTGGCCTTCCCGCTAACTTAGAGCATGTGCATGTAAATTTTGGTGCAAATCCTTCGAAAATTGCAGCCGTGCATTTGTTACACACACACACACACACACATCCTGCCTTTTATAGATAGAGATCAACACTTGTAACATCAACCGTCACGGAAAGTGAGATGTGGTCTTGGAGGAAAAATATATACCAAGTCAAAGTACAGTAAACCCTTGATTTAATAGACTAAAAAAAAAAAAAAAAAAAAAAAAAAAAAAAAAAAAGAAGAATTCTGCCTAATAGTGTCAAAAGTCAGTTGAATTTGAACATAAAAGAAGTCATTTTTAACACTTTTTAATGTAAAAAGAAAAATAAATAAAAATAACAGATAAAATTGAAAATAGACAAGTAAAATTATAAAGAATATACAATACTGACTCACTTTTTGAAAGTGAAGTTCAAGGCTTCTTAATCTTTTTAGGCAGTGACCCAAAATCTTATCTAAAAAACATTGATTCCCATGTTCTCAAAGATTTTTTAGGCCAAATTAAAAATATTGATTATTACAAAAGAAAAATTAAGTCATTTAAAATATTCTAATTATCGATATACAAAATAACTTACCTATGATTTTCTTTCAAAAATCAAAGGTTAACTGTATTTAAAACAAACTTCACTATTAGAAAAATCATAATTGGTTAATTTTTCAGATTTTAAATTCACTCCAACCAAAGCTAGAAGTCTTTTTCAAAGCTAAACTAAAGACAAAAAGGAACCTTGTAAAAGTTGTGCACATGAAAGGCCTATTAACCTTCATCCCACCAAACTGGCACCTAGTAGTAATCATCACTTTCCTCCACGTCACTAGCATGGTTATCAACTTTAACCACTTCACCATCAGTATCCACTTGAGTAAAGCCTTCAAAATCATCATCGGAGTTTGAATCAAAGAAAAAACTACTGAATAAAGACTGTTAGATGTTGATGCAGTCATTTTTGTTTACAACAACAAAAAAAAAAAAAAAAAAATTAATGTAGATTTAATCAATACTACATTTCATTAAGAGTGTATAAATTCAAAATGGCATTAGAAAACAGAAGTTTAGCCACAATCCAAAGTAGTAGGCTATTTCCAGCTTAAAATACCGAAAATAACAGTTGACAAGTGTTGGTCTATAGAAACCCTCGAGGTGACAGAATGCACCTAGAGCAGCAAAGGGAGATATTCTCCAGCAATAATTTTTGCCTCCAGCTAGTTAAAGGTTAAAAGAAGTGGTAGAAAGACCAAATGTGATAAGGATTCCTAGAGTAATCCCATCACATGCAAAGAATGAAGATTGTCAGGATATATTGGAACGAGTTTGTTATAGCAGTTCTTTACAGATTCCTAATTACATTTTTGGAAAAATTTAGAAAACACACAAGATTCAATTAAAATATAGTCATATATTGAACTCTGAACTTTAGTAATAGTTGGAGATTCTCCTGTTACTTGTCAGCTGAAAGATATCAAAAAGTAATCTAGCATAAATTGGTTAAAAATATAAATTTGGCCTTTAACTCAAGAAATATTAAATTTTATATGCATATAAGGATGTTTCTTGTTACTGTAAGGATTTTTTTTTTTTACTATAAACTTCATATTTAGTTGAAACAACATTTAGAGTAATAAGAAATGCGTTTGTGAAGCTAACACCCTGGCTCTATACAAATTCACAGTTGCTACAATGATTAGAACTCCATAGATTGTTGGAGAAATGAAGGCCCAAAATTATTGCCTCATGGACACCTTAAATCAATACCTTGAAGATTACACTAAGATAAAATCTTATGTAGTGGTCATATTAATAAAACTTTGCAGGAAATGTTGATTCAAAATCCTGATGCATTTTGTCTCAACTTCAGAGACAAAACCACATCGTTATTTGGATAACTGTTGCCATCTTTTGTTGTTTTTAAGACAGCACTTTGCTAATGTTTTCTCTGACCTCCAGACAAAATGTTAGATGCCATTATCTTTATATTTCATTTAATTTTCCCCTCCGCAATCAAATTTCTACCAACACAACAAACAGAACTAGGTAGGAACTCATAGGTTTATGCTGCAACACGTTAGCTGCTTTTATCTTTTTATGGATCTAAATTTGTTCAAATTGAAATTGTGGCAAAAATATAATGAAAAGAAAAAAATTTAAGATTAAATAAATAAAACTAAATATGAACACCTGAAGATAAAAGAATATTACAGGGAAATCTGTTAAAAACAAAACTCCAACTGAGAATTTACATTTCAATATTGCTTGGTGTTAAAAGCATCAAAACAAGCATATAGTAACCTTAGATAATAGTTTAAATAAAAGTGAGATGACAATAATAGTTTAAATAAAAGTATGATGACAATTCCGAATATACAGTGAGAGTACAAATCTTTCAAATTTGGTTCTTTTTGCCATTCAATAGTAAAAGCTTCATTAACACATGATAAACATCACACCATCTGCTTTCTAAGTAAACTTTTCTGGAAAGGGTTGTCTATGAATCTTATCAACTGTAAAGTAATGATCACTGGCCTTCAATATGCTAGATTTCAGAGTAATAAACAAAAATAAGTTGGAGGAGAGAAATAAAGGGATTTTTGTACTGTATTCACTTGCCTGTTTCACTATAAGTTCTGTCAAACCAAAAATCAACTAGCATCAATAACAAATATCCCAACAAGTACATAAATTGTGTAATTTTTTATTATTTATGGCACAACTTAATTTGACAGGTCCATGTAATAAAAATATAAAAAATAAAAGGAAAAATATTCAACAATTTTTGTAAATTAGGATTTGTTGAACCTTCCTCAAGCAAAACTAAGAAAAAAAACTTTTTTAAATTTATTTCAATCTTAGAAAGTGGGTCCTGTTCATAATATAAATACAATGTCAAATTGATCCCTGACTTCCTAAAGTGTTATCTGTAGTTTGTTTTTATTTACAAATGTTAAGTTTGAAACTGTACTGATGTCCTTAATAAATGCATATGACTAATGTCCAACAACTTGTAATAGTATGCATTTATCAATGATGTAAGCAGAGTTTCAAACTTGACATTTGTAAATTAAAACAAGGTATAGAAAACACTTTAAAAAGTCAGGGATTTGTTATGAATACTGTAATATAGTAACAACTCTAAGTAAAAGCTTATTAAACTTTATTTGACTAATTTAGTTTTAGCACTGAAAACGTTTATTTTATTGTAGTGAATTGTTACAAACAAGAGGGGAGATGGATGTGCTTATTTTATTACCACACCTATTTAATTTTGTTTTTTAAATAAATCAACATTTTTGATTCTGACAAATGATGTGGCTTGAGAAAGGTTTAATGAATGCTAATCTACAAAAATTCACATTCCCCCCATCTTTTTTATGAGCTGACCAGTCAGACTAAGTAGTGCTTTATATAACAGTCTATCCTTTTGTCACCACGAAATATTTTACTATAAAATATGCTAACATTGTTACTAAAAAAAACAAAAAACAAGACACTATTCTTAAAGAAACAAACTTTTGCTGTTAAAAAGAAAAAGTACATAATATTGAGCATCTCCAAAAGCAGAGACAAATTGAAAAGATGGCTTTTGACATTGGACAATAAAAAAGAAAAAAAAGAACATTGATAAATAAAAGGATTTCAGTTAAAATGGCTGAAAAAGCATAATCCAGAGTTAACATATAAAAATGTTCAGAAGTGTTACAAGTAACAGTTATCAGGTGTCACTCACCTTTACTTGATAAACTGTTAATACAAATACTTCCTACCTTTAAAGGTTTATTTAAAAATGAGTAGTAAATCCAACAGAATTCAAGAGAAAGAAGAAATATATTAGTACAAAAACAAACTTTTTTTTTTTTTTTTTAATTAAGTATGCAGAATTATTTAAGGTTATTTTGCAAAGTTCGAAATTATACATATATTTTTCCTCAGCACAATCAAATCAAAGAAGTCATGCAAATTTATTATCAATCCATTTTAAAAATGGATGCAGAAGCAGCAAGTTTTGAGGATCCCTTTAGGACAGAGCCTTTTTGAGGGGATAAAGCAGCTGATAATATTAAACAAAAGGTATAAAAATTGAAACAATCTATTATGAAAAGCTTCATAAAAAAAAAAAAAAAAAAAAAAATAATAAATATCTTGAAATTATTAGTGTTTGGAACCATCTGATTTTTAGAACAATAACCAATTGATAACATTATATGTGATTATAAAGGAACAACTTCCTCTGTCATAGAGTCAGAAAAATGTAAAACCCCCACTTATTTACATTTAATATTACAGTAAGATGCAGTTAGACAAGATACAAACACTTGTCATCTCCAAGATCAGAGTAAACATTAACCTACCAAATATAAAAGTTGGGAAGTTTTTTTTTCTGGATATTTATTTATCTTTGCTACTACTGTATACTATACCTATTATAAACCAAAAGAAACAAAAGCTCTACAGTAAATCCATAGTTCAAATCTCATAAGGTTACTACTACCAACTACATAAGGATTGAATAACACATTGTAATTTATCAAACTGTGATAAGCCCATTTGTTTCAAATTGAAATGAAATAGGTTTCCATGGTGATGAAATTAAGCCTATAAAGAAAAATGTTCTAAATAGTTCATGCATTTTTGCTTTTTTAATCCAACATTTATTTTTTTTTATTACTTCAAATTATTTTTAGTGGATACTCCTATTTGAGGAGATGTCCCAACTGGCTTGCATACTCAGGGAAGCTTAAAGAAAATGAACACTCCAGCAAGGTTTGAACCCACATCCACCTTTGTAGGAGAAACCACCATCTGATCTGGCATGCTTTAGAGCCACAGAGAGCATCACAGCCCAGCAAGATTTTATTTACCATTTTTAAGCAATGCACAAGGTAAATGTTCACACTAGTGAAACAGAAAAAGATAACTATCAAAATGCAGTTCAGGTTAATGTACAGTTTGAACAATCTTCAAAATATTTAAAACAGAAATTAAATTCATTAATTCATGCACAAATAAAAAATGTATCATCTCAGACAGAATAGTTTTTTTTTCTTTTATGCATTGAAGATTGAACTATTTCTTATTCACTGTGAAAATATGCAAAAGTCATTTAAGTTTGCAGCCATTAACAGCTTTCTTGTTTGAATTAAATTAAATTTAGAAAAGGATTTTAAAGAGTTAAGCAGGATTACAATTATCAACACAGAAACAGAATTCAAATTGCAGCTCATGTTAACTTTGTAGTAATGCTTTTTAGAGTGGCATGAATCCAATTCTCCCTATTATTATTCCATTGCCAAAATATCTTGTCACTGGTATGCCATGATAATTTACAAGGAAAAGAGTGTAGGTAAGTAGTTAAGTGAGTACATGGACAAACTTATGTATACCTGCCCAGACAATAACAAAAAGCTGCTCTCACCATTGTCAGTGTTGACAGGGACCATTTCTTTTTCCAATATTTATGACATTACACATTTATTCTAGAATAATTTAGAGCTCTTTGTATAATATACAAAAACAGAAGTTACAAAATTTTATAAATAACAGGTTATAGTGTCATTAATGAACTGCCCAGTATACTCAGTATTTATATACGAGCCAGACAATAACCCCAGGGGATCAAACTGAACCGTCAAAAGGCGTTGGTTAATCTTCATTATGGAATTCATCAGTCACCAACTTCTCAATTTCACAAAAATCACAACAATACACCCATTAGTTTATACAAATATTTAAAAGCAGGAATTTTGAGAGAGACACAATAATAGTCCAGATTTCAATGGAATCACAAAATTCATGAAAAGGGTGACAGATAAAAAAAAAAAGCAAGTTAACCATGGTTTAAATTTTAGATTATAGAAGCTTGTAAAAATATAATCATTCATAAAACTTTTTTTATTTTTTTAATTCAAATTGTAAAGACTTTCTTGATAGTTGACAGACAACAATTTTCAGTGATTTTTCCTGTGCATTAGCAATACTTTCAAGTTATATCCAAGATGAAGAACACCTGGAATGAGTCTCTTCCCTGTGCAACCTCTTCAAATGTTGGCGTCATTTGAAGACAGATGTTCTGCCAAAAGCTTTATAGCCAAAGGCTTCATACATCCCCACAAGTGTTTCTTAAAGTCTTCAGTTTCAAGTTGCAATCACATATTCTGCTCCTGATTAATTATTTAAATTCAGTTACCAAGTTATTTCTGTTCAAATTTAAAAAAAAAAAAAATAAATTCAGTGTGCAGATATGTTTATCACAATTCAGTTCTTTCAAAAGAAGCTACATGATCTTTTACATAACTCAAAAATTTCAAAAAGGCTTTCAAAAATTTCATCATAAAAGAATATTTATGACAAATGCACTATGACTAACAAGGAGAGAAAGTAAAAATTTTGAGTGCATATGATGAGCAAAGAAGGCTTAGAGACTTTAACCTTCACAAGGAGCATGGTAGACAAGAAAAGTCAAGGACAGTAACAGTCTTAACTAGTTTGAACAACAAGTATGAGTCATAAAAGAGCAAATATGCTGCAGAGTGCAATAAAATGGAAAATGTGGAGTGACAATTACATTTTGAATGTACATTGGTCCCTTTTTGAATAAACTATCTTTAATCATTTTCATATTTATTAAATAAAAATTTATCCAAAATTTAGCAACCTGATTTAATATGGTAATACACAAGATTAATTACATCACAAACTCACAAAATATATCAATTAACATAAAATAAACATTAGTAAATAATACCAATATTCAAAGCTATTACTACACATAAAGAAAAAACCCTCCACAAACTAATAATTGAGGAAGGTCAGTGAGAACAAAGGAACAAATATGTTTAAACAAGTCAGAATAATGGTTAGACAAAATTTATTACCTTATTTTATTACCTTACATAATCTGGGGACAGAACTAAAATTGATTTCAGCATGTTAGTTCTTATTTGTAAGTGAAAATTTAATTATTTTGTGTATCAGCATTTGTGATTATTATCAGAACATCTTATAACTACTTCAATAATATGTTTATGGTAATTTCACTCACAATAATCCCAATATGAATTATTCATGCCATTGCATCTCCATTTTAGACCACAAACACAAAGGCCCAAAATTGCAAAAATAAAAAAAAAAAAAAAAAAAAAAAAAAAAAAAAAAACAACAAAAAACAGCTTTGTTTCAGATTAAAAATAATCATCCTCATCGCCATTTTTTTTTGTAACCAATAAAGGTATGATTGTATGTTCTATTCTCTAAGATTATTTCTCTACGAAACTCAACATTTTTTTTATAGGAAAATATTTTGGGGATTTTTTTATCCATTGCATTTATTTATTATTTTTTTATCTATTTAGCATTTACTCTGTACATATTTTTTTTTAATATTTGATGTCATGAAATATTTAACTGTACCAAATCAGATCTTTAACTATTTTAAGAAAATTTATTTAACAAAAAAGTGGGTAAAACTGATGAAGACTTATTGAATTGATACTGTTTGATTGCCTACATTTGCTTTCTTTCAGCTACTGATGTCAAAATATTCAAGACACATCAAGACATCATAATTATTTTTAACTTTATATAAACCAATTGGAATGTAATTCAGAATTAGTTGAATTATTCCCTATCTGATCCTCCATACAAAAAATAATCTAACAGTGGTGAAAATATCTGTATTTTTGAGATGAGGTACTGTGATTACTTACATTATTTGGACTGTTATCCTCATCTTCATTGCCATATTCACGTTTCAGTTGTTGTACACTCTGAAACATTGTGAATATGGCAATGAAGATGAGGATAACATTCTGAATAATGTAAATGATGTAAGTAGCTGTGAAAATCTAAAAAAAATTCTTTTAAAAATATTCAATGTAAAAATGGCATCAAATTTTTTATTCTTCAAACATCTTTATTTAATAAAACAAAGATTTCTTTTGCCATCAGCAACTGAAAGAATTTCAAAAATCACTGAAAAATTACAGGTAAATTTTCAAAACTAAATATTCAGTGTAGATTTTTTTCTCCCTGTCAAATCTGAAAAAAAAAAAACCAAAAAACAAAAAACCAAAAAAAACCAAGTGTTTTATTAAACTATGCAAACACCAATTCTCAACAAAAATTTTTTTTTTTTGAGTTTTATTGAATTATTTTTGTAAGGTTTCAGGATTATTTTTCAAGATTTTCAGATTTTATATTGCTATAAATTTTTTTACTAAAAAATATCTTCAAAAATTTTTCTTTGTATTATCAATCCCACTTCAGAATTTTAAAAGTATTCATGATGTATTGAGATGAGAGTGGTAACTGACACTAACCAAAAAGATTTCTCCTGTACTTCCTCTCCTCAGTGATTTACTAACTGAATTTCCTTATAAGCCTTTGATATGGCTAATATTTCCAGAACTCTATATCCAGCTATCACTTGAAACTGGCATTACATCAAAGTCCCATTTGAAAACAAATGTTGATTCCACTTGTGCAATATCATCTGACAAAGACCATCAGAAATAATCATTTCTGCTCTTTGTTGGGACTAAAAACTTTATCACAGCACTGAATGGAGATGCAATATCAATGGCTTGGCTAATGTAAAAGTTGGAGTCATAATATACTGCAGCTCAATGGCTTTGGTATTTGTAACTGAAGATCACCAGAAGTTGTTCTTTATCACTATTGCTAGAATTGTTTAAATATTCAGAATCACAGAGTGATTTTTCTTTTTTCCTTTGTTTTAGAAGTGGAGATGATTTTCCTGTTATCAAGTAGTTGCAAAGAAAAACTTCCAGCTGAGATTTACTTCTACTGATCTTGAGAACATTCAGATGTCTAAGTTGATCTTTCAGTGCTTCCTAAGGGCATCTTTCATATTTGACACAGAAAAATCTATATTGAATATTTATTTTTTTTATAATGTACTTGTAATTTTTTAATGCAATTCTGAAATTGCTCCAATGAGTGAATATTTTAAGAATTGAACAACGTAATTGTTGTAGCATACCTACAGACGATATTGGGTCAGTAGTAAATACTGTATATTGGTCTGCAGTTGTAGATTCATTGTTGAATTCACTGGACTCACTTCTAGCAGTTGACTACTTCTACGTGCTGCTGGTGAATCTTATATGTGTTGTTCTTGTCTCAAGTATTATTGTTCATTACCAACCTTCGTGTGATTATTCTATTCAGTAACCTTCCCTAGATTTACAACAGTAATGTTTAATTCCAAGTTTGAATGTTGACATTATAAGGGTACTGTGGTTATGATAGTTTACTGGTTACCATGTGTAAATAACCTTTATTTTTACTGTTTTAAGCAAAAAATAATAATAATTACTTTAATTTTACTGATTTACTTTGAAACTAAAGACAAACACTGGATTTTTATGCAAATATATGGATATAGATCCGACAGTATGAAGAAAAATATACAGAAAAAACAAACAAAAATCTTAATATGTAACTTCACAACATCGCCCATGTGACGACAACGTGATCATATTTTAAACGGAACGCTGATCTTATATAAAAAATTTCGTTATCTGTTTGGATTAGTTGTGCTCTTATGTCCATCGTCTTTTCATGTTGAATTTTATATGTTCTAATGTTAATTATGTTTTATATATATGTCCTGAGGATGGTCTAAAATAGACCGAAACATCCGACATTGACTTTATATTAACATTAATACAGCATAATTACATATTAAGATTTTTGTTTGTTTTTCTGTATATTTTTCTTCATTATATATATATATATATATATATATATATATATATATATCTCTTTAGGCTGTTATCTTTCAAATCTAAAGAATTTAAGTTCAAAGGAGACATTTAAATTATTCAAAATGCATTTAACATTTTCTTCAGTAAGTTTGTAGTAATGCTTTATAAATCACCATTAAAAGCTCTAATTTTTTATGGACAAACAAAAATGACCAAAATTTAAAGAACTCAAAATATACCCAGTTTATTTTTTATTTTATTATTTATTTCAGTTATTTTCTTAAAAAAACAAAAAAAAAAAAAAAAAAAAAAAAAATACAAATACACACACATATATATATATATATATATATATATATATATATATATATATATCTGCCATTCAAGCTGACAGTTTGGACAAAATAGAATACTGCCTAATCCAAACTGTCAGCTCAAATTTATTTTTAAAATAAATAATTGTTCTATACACTTTTAAAATGCATCAATAAAGAAAACACAAGAAAAAGATTTAAACTGCAATATCCATTGATGAAAATAGTTTGATTTAAAATGGGATTCAACTGGCAATGTTTATTCACTTGGTCAGCAATAAAAATGTTAGTGTGTCAGCACATGAAATGAATGCAGTATATCCTCTTTTTGATTTACATGCACTTACTTTGCCTGGAGTTGTGTAGGGACAGAGACATGAGCCCAACTGATTATTATAGACAAGTCATTGAACTACAAGAAGGCATAAATTTCATTTTTTTTTTTTTTTTTAAGTGTTGAATTTCTTTGCTATTTCATCCACTAAAGTTTTAGAAATGTTATTTTGAAAAACAACTTCCAACCTTATTGTTCACCCACCAAACTGACAAACATCCTTTTTTTTTTCTTTACGATGAGACTATTTTGATATATGTAAACAGAAAAATATTTGGAATGCAACTAATTTGAAAAACATTATCAAAATATCCTCAAAAATAAATGAGATATCAAAAGTTAAAATGGAAGGACATTTCACTATTTTGACACATGTTCACATTGTAAACTAGGGCAGTTTGGGATAGCTAATCAAAAGTGGAACATGCTGTTGAACTTTCATACATCAAAAATGACAGGAGAGTGCATCTTGTATAACATTCTTGAAGAAATGTTATTTTTAAATGTCAGGACACTGTTTAGTAGGTACTATCTGAATCCCATTTAGCAGAAGGGGACAAGTGTTTGAAAATACAGGCTTTGTTATTAAAGTGAGAAGATTAAATTGCATTAATTTCAATACAGTATAAGGAATTTTAGGACTTGTCTATATGTGACATTATACTGGGAAAAACCTCTCAGTAGCCATTCCAGGATAAAGTAGTTTCTTTCAAGATGTATTTTCAGCCAGTTCAAAGTGGCTAAGGACAATTCCTCAAAGCAAATTTGCCATTAAAATAAGGAATCCCACATCTAAAATTAAAAGTTCTTCATACTTTTGAGTTTCAATTTCTCATAATAAAATCGCTTTACTATCTTGAGGCAATTTCAATAATAATTTGTTCAATTTTCTTAAAAAAAAAACAAAAAAAAACAACTAAACAGTTTGTCATCTCAAAATGAAATAATTTAATGGTTTTCATGCAAAAGAATCAATTGAAATTTGTCTTATTCACTTTTGTTCCAATTAAAGTGCAATTCCATCAAACTGAATTTAGACTATTCTCTTTTAAAAGATTTTTCCTAACACAGCATTTGCAAGATTTTTAGGGACAGCAAAATGTGGCCCCACTTGTTTAAAAAATAAATTGCACAATTCTAATGGCTTACAATTCACAAATTTTTTTTTACATTTGTGCTTTTCATATGTATTACATTATAGAGAGTTTACATACAAACCTAATTGCATACAAATTAAACCACTAACATTCTATTGAACAAAACCAGCTTAATTTATTCTTTTGAATTCATTGTGCTTTTACCCAGAATGCTTCAGTGAACTCTGAGCAAATTTCTCAAGAATAATGGCTATATATTGTCTTTACTATTTCTTTTCTTTTCAATTTTTGGAATGCATGCTTGCCTGGTTTTAAGTGAGACAAAACAGACTGAGGATATCACACAATATCAGTTTCAGGAAGAAGACTCAGTAGAAAAGTAAGGAAAAAATCTTCTGGTAAATTAATTGGCAATACAAAAGGCTTGGAACACGACAAAAAAAAAAAAAAAATCAAATCAGATATAAAAATTCATTTGTTTAATGTATCGATAGTAAGGTAGTTACATACTTAGTTAAACAAGTACTTTGTTCTCCCAAATTAACTACCTAGATATCCGTTTTTATATGGAAGTCAGTAGCTTAAGGTAAATTTATTGTTTGTTACAAAAGTGAAAGCAAAAGGTAACAAAAGCTAATTGTAATAAGATGTAATAAAACAAATCTTACTGAAAACTACAGTAAATATAAAGAACAGGAAGTTATCAACATCCTTGTCTCTATTGTATTTTACATAACTTGTATTAAATTAAGCTTAACCTAAGAAAATCTGTAAATGAAACCAATCATATTCTAAGGAAAGCAGTAAAGCTGTAATTCAATGACTTATTTACTTGTATTTCTGCCCAATCATAGTTGTTACATTTTGTAGATGAAATATGTATACAAATGTAAATTATTATGAGAGACAGGAAGTAATTTATATAAATTTCATAAGAATCTTACACATAAGAAATAATCACCCACTTTTTTTTAATACTTTATTTAGAATTCTTACAAAAGTCCGCACAAAAACAGTTCTGTATTATTCCCGTGTTTATTGCTGTAGTAAAAAATATTAAATGATCAAAGAATTCATGGTGGTGATGATTTTCAAATTAGGTAGGATTCAAGACGTTTTTCCTCTTTTGGGTCATACATAAAAAAATAGCTTAAAAACCTACCCACAAGGTAGTTTTTCAATAGGTATGTACGATTCTAGATTGACAGAAAAGAAAAACTTCACTAAACTTGTTAACAAAGTTGAAGCTATTCAAAAGTGTTTGACACTTGAAAGAACTACTTTATAATCTTAATGATGACCTTAGAGAGCTGCATGAATATATGATAAAAAAAAAAAAAATTTACATCTCATAACCCAGGTTTATCACATTGGACATTTGAGTGAAATCTATTACTGTGATGTTACTTATTACCACTTCAGATCAGGGCCAAAGTGTCTAAACTGCCAGCAGTTGAGTGATGTCTGGTACTTGATTTAGAGTCAAATTGAAGTAATGATACACAGATGAAGACAAGTGTTATGGCTCAAGTAATCCCCCTCCACCCCAACCTGTTACAGTACTGAATACAAACATGAGCAAGTGGCGGGGGTCAACAAAAAAGAAAAGAGAATAAGTGTGTATGTTGGGGGGGTGCATATATGTCATATACTTAATTAAACATGATGATCATTGTAAAATCTGGTATTAATTATAGGTTTCTACCTGTAACCCATTAATACTCACCATCCCAAAAGTGGAACAGTGGCCATTAATGGGTTAAAGATGTTTGAAAGTAGACCAAACTATTCAACATAAATTTTCCCTTAAATATCTAAATCTGGATTTTGCATGTGGAGAAGTTAGTAAGCTTTCCCACTCTCAGTGGGTGCTCAGAAAATTGGAATTTTTGCTATATTAACATCCATATTTAAAAATATATTTAATTCAGACATCTCAGATTGGACATGTGTATGTGAGAGAGAGAGAGCAGACACAGAGAGCAAAAACACAGAGAGAGAACACATGTATGACAATAAAAAAAATAAAACTTTAAGAGAAAGTCTCACTAGCCAAAAGTCAGATAGTGAACTAGTTTTGTAAAAGAACAACCTTCAATTTATACGAAATTCTCCAAACTCCAATTGGTCCATAATGTATTCTCTTAGATAGTCAACTTAGCTGCAAGTTGAAAAGTGTTTGCTGAAGAAGTTGACTGAAACATACAGATGATTAGACAACCACAAAATAAACATTGGAAAGAAACTTTACAAAACAATATGGCAGGGCCACTATTATTGCATTATTAAATATTCTGTATTAGGTTGAGTTCAAATGAATTTCAATTTTTCAAAAGTAATTTGCTCATCCTAACTATTAATCATGCATAACAGTTAAGAATAAATTTGGAGTACACTAACATCTTAGCTTTTGCATTTAGTTAAAATGAAAAAGTTTTCCTTCATGACAATACAGGGCTGCATACAGCAAGAGTTTGTTGGAAACTTTTTCACATCAAAACCTGCAGAATTTTACTAAAAATGTATTGAAGAGCTGCCTGATAAATAGCAACACTTCCTTGAAAACAATGGTG
Source organism: Acanthosepion pharaonis (assembly GCA_903632075.3). NCBI lineage: Eukaryota > Metazoa > Mollusca > Cephalopoda > Sepiida > Sepiidae > Acanthosepion > Acanthosepion pharaonis. The sequence continues at coordinate 616,629 of CAHIKZ030004296.1, forward strand.
CATATATAAGTGAATAAAATTTTATTGTACTTTATTTTTTGAAGAATAATGTGCACAATCATGGATCATTGATCCAAGTCATTTTTGACCCTTTATCATCTACTTACTAGGCCCTGCTCTGTCATTCATTCATATAAACTCATTAAGTAGGTTACATGCTTTTACCCCCTAGATTCTCCATAGATTCTTTACCTAACCATACTTTGTGCCCAAGAAATTTCAAGTACCTCTTTCTGATTGTAAGTATAAGTTTCCTTCTTATTTTAAGTTTTATCCATTGCTTACATATTCAGTCCATGGCATCCTTAGTATTTGCCAACAGAAATACATTTCTGCTACTTCAAGTCTCACGTTCATCCATAAGAAAATAGCACAGCATATATATATATATATATATATATATATATATTACAGTTAATTCCTCTAAACTTTTGGGTAGTACATCATAACTTTTTCCCTATTTTATAATAGGAGTTAGAACCTCTTATTGAGGATTTGTACATTTTGAATTTGTTCAACAGAGAAAAGCATCAATGAATATTAATTGCCACCCAACAAAGGCAAAATGTGATACCAAGTCATTTTTAGCAGTTGGCTCTGTGTATACAGTAAATGACTCAAGATCACATTTTCTGGTAGATCATCAAGAAATCAACTGATTTCCTAGTTTTTTTTTTGCTGCAGACATCAGGAGGTGCCACAAGAGATGCTTTCCTAAGGACTGCCACTAGGTTTCAGTTCAGTTTGGGCTCATGTTAATGGTCATAAAATCTCATGAGTGGGCAAACATTAAATTTATACATATGGAAAACAATCCTATTAAATATACACAAACCTATTAGCTTGAAAGAAAACTTATGTACAAGTCAAATGACCAAGTATTACATCTGCAGAAAAGTTTCTCCCAAAACAAAACTACAGCAAACATTTCAGCCACACTGTCAATGCTTACTTCATGTCGTTGCCACTTTTTTTTTTTAGCCTCTGTCTCATACTAGAGATATGCACACTTGTTGCTATTTTCTGCACATGACAAAAAAAAAAACAAGACACAGCAACTAACACAAAGTCTACAAAAGGTCTTTTTAGGGCATATCCAGGCATTTTGAATATCTCAACAACTAGCTGTACAGCCTTGATAGATAATCAGAGGATACCTCATTACACATGCACTCTCCAGTCAAATACCATTAAGTGAGCTTATAAGTAGTGTTACTGTCACAATCATAATGACAACCAAGTAGATTCTCAACATCCTGTGCAGAGTTTTATGGTAAAACATTTTATCATCCTGATATCTGCAGTACTGATTAGATTCCCTATGACATCAGGTTTTTCCCAAAGGTTAAAAAGTTGTTTCCTGCTTAGGATTGGGTTTCCGGTTCCTCTAAAGTCTACTTCAATTCTATATTTCTAATGTCTTCACTAGTGCTTTGAAAATTCATTTACTAATTATTTTTTTTTCTCCTCAATAATAGATAGGATCACCCACCCTGTTCAGTTCACACTCTACCTTGGTCTTTTAAATAGGAGTAAAAGTTTATCCCTTGTTCCCGGTTTAGGATTGGGCTTCCAGTTCCTTCTAAAGTTTTTTCACTCTTTCACACCCAGGAGCTCCTTGCATTTTAGTGGCATTACATTATTGACTTGCTTGGGGTGAATTGATAAAAAAAAAAAAAAGAAAAAAAAATATACTGTTGAAACACTTCATGTGATTAGAGATTTCTGTATAGTTTTTTTTTTTTTTTTTAAGCATTTCACCCCAAGCAAGGTGGGAAGTCACTAGGACGCAAGGGGTTACAGAAAATAGCAAGATCAGACAGGAGTGATAGAAGAAAGGATGAGGGTAGTAGATAGATTAAGGCAACTGGAGATGTCGATTGACATTACACTTGAATAGCTGGAGATTATAGCTCACAGGGAAACAGGAGAAGGGAAGAGAGTTCCACAGGCGAGAGGTGCGAGACATGAAGCTATTAGAGTAGAAGAGACGGCTACATTTAGGAGTTTCGACAGTGAAGGGGTGAGAGTGGGATGCCAGCCTCGTAGGGCGCTTGAGCTCATGAAGTCTGGGAACCAGCGAATGCAGCTCCTCGGAGCAATTTCCATGAAAGTATTTGTAGAACAGACAGAGGGAGGCGACGGTGAGTCTGTGAGAAAGTGACTGTAGACGAGACGCCAGGGCAGGGCCAACTATATTGCATATCCGCTTCTGGAGCCTATCAAGAACCCTGAGGCAAACAGAAGGGGCGCCAGACCATATATGGCAGCAATACTCCATGCAAGGGTGAATTGTGGATTTGTATATCTGGAGGATCGACTCAGGGAGAAAAAAACTTCCTAGCGGCTCAGGGAACCAACTTTCCTCGCAGTGGACGAGGCAATTGACTCGATGTATTTATTCCATCTCAGGTCAGCAGTCAACGTGAGACCGAGAAGCCGCAGAGAGTTGCTCTTGAGAAGTTGAGCGTCAGACATTCTAATGGAGTGAAGGGAAGGCTCTCTGTGGTGATTAATAGAGAGCAGTTTTGTCTTCGAAGCGTTGAAGTTGACCAGCCAATTCATGCCCCAGTTCACAATCGATTGGAGGTCCTTTTTCGAGACGCACGGCAAGGTGTAACTGATGGTAATCCAAAAAGTGGACCTTGTTTTGAAAAATGAAAGGGATGCTAGAATAAGAGCATGAATTCACAAGAGAAATTCTTTGGAATGATCTAACACACCACTAATGTAGGTTAGTTTTTTTGTTGTTTTTTTTTTTTCTTCCTATTACATAGTTAGATGCTGCTTTGCAAAGTTTTTTTTTTTTTTTTTCTTACCTAATATAGGTATACATATACAAACAAGTAAGGTATTTAATGAGCTTAGCCCAGTCTGTTCTAAAGACCCAAGTCTGGGACATCCAGTAAGAATCCAACTCACTACAGTAATAATTGTCTCCAAGACCAGCCTGTTAAGTTGATAGCAAGGCAAGCTTTTAATATACATAGATCTTCAATTTGCACTAAGTACCAAAGGATGATAGAACTGACTGACTTTGTTTATAACTGTCTTAAATACTAGTACAACAAAAGACAAGACAACACTTTATATGTCTGGGAGAAAGATATGAATAGCAAAGATGTTAACTAAAAAGAAATAAATTCTTGTTCAGGTTTAAAAGCAATAAAAAGGTAATTAATTACCGTCACTAACCCCAAAATAGAAAACTTCAGATCTCTATAATCCTATCTACAACTTGAAATACTTTAAACTTATGCAATTTAATATACTTATTTATGTTAATACAAGTTCTGTCTTTTCCTTTCATATGAATAAAACTGATATCAAATACATTTTTGGGTGTGTTGCACTTACAAGAATTAGTATTGAACATTGGAGGAACAGGATTTTTATAGGAAGAAAAGTCATGAACAGTGTTAACTATTAAGAATGCTCATAAGACAAAACAATAAAAAAAAAAATTACACACACACACACAATTTGTTGTTGGCCAGATCTTAATGAATGGGTCTTGCTAATAATTTTTCAACACCCTATTTATTTTTATATATATACACACACACACACACATATATAGTATTGGTGTATATGGAATAAATTCCAATAACCAAAAAATACTATTCTTAAAAGAGTGCTCAATACAGAGTAGAGCAAATATAATTTATTCGAAAATTATAATATAAATATGTTATAAAATCACAATAAAAATAGCCATTTTGTTCCAACACTTCTGGTGTCTTATCAAGTGACGATACTGAATGTCATTCAACACCATCACTTGATAAGATACCAGAAGTGTTGAAACAAAATGGCTATTTTTGTAGTGATTTTATAATATTTTGTTATAATTTTCATTATATATATATATATATATATATATATATATATATATATATATATATATATATATATATATACCCTAAACGGCCGTCCAGTGCTTTCTGCATTCTGTTGAGGTTTCTATCAGACTCAATGAATTAGTTAAATATAATTATCAAATCCTCCTACTAATTACTATCTGTGTTTATCATCGCTTGAACCGGCTTCTAATGCTCCAGTTGGTAGCAGCTTGGTGAGAGTAGTCGTGGCTCAGAAGGCACAGTCCTATGGTTACAGAGAACTCAGTTGAGTTCCGCCACGAATATGTGGAGCGGCGCTAAATTGAGTCTGATTTGGAATCTCTTCGTCACCGAGGCCCATTTGGAACAGTTGGTATGATGTCCGCTTGACAACCTAACTGTCAGGGTTTCAATTCTTGGTAGTGGATGCGCACTGCTGATGAGTCCCAAATATAGGACAAAACGGCCGTCCAGTGATTTCTGCATTCTGTTGAGGTTTCTATCAGACTCAATGAATTAGTTAAATATATATATATATATATATATATATATATATATACACACACGTGGGTGTGTGAGCAAAGGTGATCCTGGAAAGTATCAAGACTTGGATCTGCAGGTATACTTTGTAACCAATTGCACTTATTTATAACACCTCATAGATAAGTTTATGAATTCCCCCCACTCACCTTTACTGGCTTGTTTTGAATGAATGGCCACCTTGAACACTTAAACTCAAATAAGAGTGCTATTTCAGAACTTACATGTAACTTTAAAGCCTACCAAAAACTTGAAGCATTTTTAGGGTCTCTAATCTAAAGCTAAAAAACAGACAGTATGGCATCTACTCTACCTTGTTTTCACTCTACTCTAAGAGTTCTGAATAATAACAATTATAGCATTCATAATATCAGCTTGAGGCTAGTATCAGTCTTTTCAACTGCTATTATCACTGTAATCATGATTTTTACTATTGTTAGTTGATGACACAGTAAATGCTTGCATTTTCAATTGGCTGCAATAGATACTTAAAGACAGACACAAAGTGGAGATGAATAAGCAAAATAAAACAGAATAAAGCTTGCAATTTTTTTTTTAATGCTCCGTTGTCTAAATTCCAAAGACAATGTTGAGAGAAACCAGAGGAAAAGTCATTCAGGTGTTTGTCAATTATGAACTCATTAATCAAGTTTCACATTAAAGAATTTATTTTTATTTAATCACTTCTTTATTTAGAAACCAGACTTATTTTCAGCCTTGAGAGGATTATCATCACTTATTTACTCTCAATCAGTATAATATAGAAAGATATTCTGACTGTTTATACTAATGTTGTCAGATTGGGCTACTTTTAAGAGTCCAACTTCGAAATTTTGAATTTTTGCAACTTTTCAGCTACTTTTAAAAAGAAGCTGGGTTAATTTGTGCTACTAATGAAAGAAATTTTAAATTTTAAGTTCTGTGTTTGGATATAGGAATTAACACTGCAGAATGACTGTTCATTTCATATTGCAATGCAATCTTCAGATCAAGATAAATAACAATGGTGTGAACCGTGATTACAATGGTTGCATTGAAGTCTGAAACTGACAATCACCATGCAGTGTTGATTCCTATGGCCACACTGTCTATATCTACAAGCACCAACTCAAATACTGAGCAGTCTTCCCTTATAAATATAACAAATTTTAAAACAACATATTTAAGCACTCAACAATTTCACTTATCAATAAAGTCTAACATTGAAGGTTCACAATGGTTAAATCTATCTCATCAGCATGCAAGAATTGTGGAAATTTATTTTTGAAATAATCTGTCAGTTATTTCAACTCAAACCCAAATTCCTCATTGCAAAAACTCCATCTGCATCCTGATATTGAATTGCAGGCTTAGATAATCAGGTACACTGAGTGGTCAACAAAGAGATATTTTATAAATTTTTGTAAAGCTGAATTTTAGCTTTTACAACACAAGTGGTAGCATTTTGCACAATTTTCTGAAAATATTTTAATATTTCATCCGTGTTATTTTTAATACAACTGAAAAGAAAATGCCAAATATCAGCAATTTTTCTGTCAATAGTTTTTAAGTCATTGTGTTTGTATTGAAAGAATTTATATCTGCCTTGTTAAAATTCAATTGTAAGTTAGAAAACATACAGCGTTTATGATAAGCATTTCTGTCATCTGATATTTCACATCACTACAAATTAGTCAGAGCTGGGAAAAAAAAAATGGAATTTTCTAAATGTTAAAATAATATGCTTAATTGGATTTCATTAAAACTGTACTGATTAAAAAAAAATAGTTTGATTATTATTAATATAAATTAGAAAACTATTTCAAATGTTTCTCTAATGGTCACCTATGTCCAGAGTAGGAAATTCAAGTAGACTTATAACAAAAAGAATTTCAGAAAATAGATGTCTTGCTGAAAATGTTTATACAAAAAGGTAAGAACTTCCTTTTCTCTGCTCATAGGACAATTATTCAACTAATTTATATATATAATTTTTAATTTATTTTGTTTGATAGATACTTGTATTCAAGTATTCACTAACAGAGAATGCATATTTTTCAGACAAGATTTCTTGAATATTCCAGTCTACTCCAGTAATGTAGTTAGATAAAAAATACTGTTTAATTAAAAAAAATAAAAAGTGTGTGTGTGTTTTGGCTACTTGTCAAGCTTGACTATATAATTGTTTTGGAAAACAACTTAGGCAAACCACTCTCCTATAACTAAGTGTTCATTCATCTCCTGAAACATACATAGCATGTCCATGACCAGATTCTTGCCAAATATGTTGGCAGTAGGTCAGAATTCAGAAAGAACTTAATTCATGCCCTTCCCAGAAGAATTAGTAACAAGTCACCTGAACTGAAATTCAAACTATTTGCTGATTCCGTTTCCCCTGTGCTGGCAACTGTTACAATCAATTATTTTATATCAGTATGTTGTTTAAAATTCACTATATTTATGGTGGAAGAGTGCATAATATTACAAAAAGACCATTTGTATATATAAACATTGTAGGCATAGAAATCAAAACTGAATGGTGATTTCTATACCCACACCATGATGGCTGCCAAACAGGTTACTCGCAGCCTCAGAAAATGCCACTGGTATTCAAAGGATTGTTTAGTCATTCATATCTTCCACAACACTTTATGGATTCTCAGCATCAGGACAGCCTTGATCCAATGACAAGAACCAATCATGATAATTGGAGGCTGCCTGTGTCACACACAATTTGAGGAGTCTACTGATAACATTGGCAGGGCTATTAATGCCTGAATTATATCACAATATGATCTCTTCTACTGCTTACAGTACTGAGCGTTCCCAGGTGGCTTCCATCTAAATACTAACAGAGCTTGATGCTGCTTAACTTTGATGATCACAAGAACCATTGTCTTCAGCATGATTTGACTGTGTGTGTAATATTAGATGTGCATGCACACCAGAAATGGACCTCTCATAAATTTGTATGTGAGAAGTCTCAACAGTTCAGTATAGAACTGAATCTCTGAACTAACACTCCCACTCCCGCTGTGGTGAAGGCTTGTGTAGAATTAGTTATTAGAAGAACTGATAGAAGAAATGGTGCAGTGTACCACAAAGTCTCCAAATAGTCCTTCTCAGGTTTTAAGTTTTCCTTCTAGGTTGACAAGAAAGTTCAGTCTTTTCTGCTACTTAAGCAATAGCTCAAGAATGGATTCATGCCTTTTCTAAGGCCATCAGCATAAAGTGAGCAAAACCGAATTGACCAGAATTTTAACTCCACTCTATGATTCCACTTGCTACATAAAAAAAAAGTAAAACTGCCACACCCTGAATATGTATTTGAATTTACATACAGTTTACAAAAGCTGGATTACTATAGTGAAAATCATGTCTACACATCAATGCTAGTATAATTTCAAAAATAAGTAATACATCAGCAGTACCCAAGCCCTATACTAATATACTAGTCCTTGTGTGTTGACACACAAGATCTATACTCTCATATAGATAACTCCCACTCATTTAATTTTATGAAATTCTTTGTAGTATTTACTGTTTATTCTGGTCATAAGGAAAAGTCCTCAGAGAATTTAAATCATGAAATCTTGATCAAACAAGACCCCCCCCCCAGTTACAGAAAATCTGCTCTGAATTGAAACATAAAACAAAAGCATTATTCAAACAGAAAAACTTGATTGCTTTTATGAATAAAATATGTACATGGTCTTGACAAAATCTTTTTTTTCCAATGAATAATGAATTTGTACAAGAACTGATTTCATTTTTAAATTTTAATTAGAAAATTTATAAACTTTTAAATCATTTAAAATTCTGTATTAATTTGTTGTGGTCAAGTGATATGGTTATTAAATTAAAGATGTATTTACTAATCAAAAATGGAAAAGCTCGTTACAAGTGAACGATCTCCAGTATTTTAAAAAGAATTTTGATTTGAATTGTTTTTATATGTATAAACATGTCCATGTTTGTAAATACAGACATAAGAAAACAAGGGCAGTAACTATGGTAAATTTAAAATTTATTGGTTATTTTCTAAATATATGTCTTTGTAAGTAAAGTAATGAAACCAAAGTACATAAATTCAATAAAATATTAGAATTCATAAAATATTTAAGATTATTTGGTTGTTAAAAAAAAAAAAAAAAAAAAAAAAAAAAATTATATGTGCAGTACTTATTGGAAAGTGCTCAATATCAGTGATAGAGCTAACATATTCAGGTGTATATTTTCATTCACATTGTATCTGTCATGTAATTTTTCTAGTTATTGTCCCTCTTCATTAAATTTCCCAAACATCAGGCAGTCAAATCACAACATATGAAAAAGCACTCACACCATCTTAAAGATGCTTTTCTGTGATATTTTAAACTAAAAGTATTATTTGTTATAATTCAGATTAATTGAACATTAAATCAGCTAAATTTTCTCAAATATAATTTCAGAAAGGTATATTTTATTTTTCAAAACATTTTTCAATAAAGAGAATTATATTATGTTCACAGGTTTGCCAAATTGTTTTATGTTTGTGGTGAGTAGTCATTTTTCAACTGAAATCGACCCATGAAACAGCAATTTTTAAAGACATTTTTGTAGCTGTGCATAATACACACTCCAAATTTTGCTTATTTTTTAGAAAAAAAAAATGTGTATTATACATGGGGAATTATGGTAAAACGGTATAAAAATTACATAAACATCGATTTGTAAATGCAAGATATAAAGAAAGGATGAAATTGTACAGGATTTTTATTTGTTTTAAAGAACTATTATTTCAGAAAAGATCTCAAATATAGACCAAATGTTATATACCACTGCATAACAAAGGTAAATTCATATAATGAATTGTATTTAAACACTGAACTTGTAAGAATCCAATCACCAATAAATGAAATCAGATACAGATCAAGCATGAAGTCATTAAATGTTTTTTTGTCCAAAAAGTTAGTTTAATAATCTTATTCCAAATCTTAACTGACAACTGTTCACTAATCCATTAAATTCCAGTTGAAGAGACTGCAACAATGTAAAGGAAGTTTAAATTTTCTTGAAATACCCAAAAGAGTTCCTTGGCCTTTTCACGAAATACTGATGGCTTAAATTTGGCCAGTTGTTGAGGAACTTCACAAGTTGATATTGTGAGAGCAATGTTAAATCAAACTACAAGTAACAAAGGCTTTAACCTTTTTTTCCACCCACTAAATCTTTTGTACTTAACACATTCACTACTACTTTGGATAGTTGAACGCTCAAGACTATCAATGTTTTTATTAGAATTACCAATTATAAAACAACGCCACTAATGTATATCCTCAGTATTGGTTTTTCTCTATAATGCCACATGATACATTGCTAAGTTAGCTAGCCCAGCTTTAGCCAGGATAGTTAAAAATCATGCACACAAACCAGGAGTGGGGTGTTCATCCACACCAGGGAGCATTATTTCACTGGGTGGGGTCTAGAGTCATTCCTCGAGTCATCATCTCCTCCCCGACAAAAAAAAGGGGGAGTTCAAAGTGGCTTAAACAATTTTTGTTTAAATCCCATGTACACATGGGTTACCAACCAACCTTAAACTTCATGATGTTCCATTCTCATTTAGTAGGTACTCCAATGAATACCAACATTGTACATCATGGACATTCTTTTTAAAAGAATGCATATATAAAAGAATCTTTTATATATGCATTGTAGAATTGCATCAAGGACAATATGCAACATATATGCATTATGTTGCATTAAACATGTTAATCATATAAAGGAAAAAAAAAAAAAAATGGATAAACTTTATTTAACAAGAAAAAATAGAATTTGTGTGAAATGGAAAGGCAAGATTTTATGTCCTTTAACTCAGTTGAAGGCTTTCTTGTGCTTAGGAAGGGATGTAACATGACAAAAGTACTTCTTCCACCCTATCATTCTTTCAGGGAAGCTGTTGAGCAAAGAGTAACCTGATCAAGTCAAATAAAGGGTAAAGTAGGGAATGGGAGAAAAGTTTCCTTACTTTTGGACAAAGAGGAAGGGGAGAGATATTTACCAAAATTTATTAATGATTCAAAAATGTCTCTTTAGTAATTAGACTGTGCTATTGCACTAAATTATATATATATATATATATATATATATATATATATATATATATATATATATATATATATATATATATATATGAAACAACAAAGAAAGAAGAGAGTGAGAAAATAAGGAGGGGTGTTTATGTGCTTATCAGTCATTCCTAGCCCATCATTTTTTTTTAACAACCAGCATCACTGCCTGCCTTCTTCCCTCTCTAAAGTCAGCTGACCTCCCAACTAGTCAAGCCTCTCTGATGTCCCATCCTGTGTGTGTATATACATTTTCCTAAGGATGTAGTCATTACAGAGTTATCAATTTTTTTAAGAGAAAGAGAGTAACTAAGAACAAAGAAGAAAAAAAAAAAAAAAGAAAGAAAAAAAAAAAAAAAGAAGAAAAAAAAAGAGAAGAAACTGGTAATGCTTAAAATAATTCATTTGAATGTCAGGTTAAAGAAAGTTCATCCATGGAGACACATGCTTCAAATAATCCTAATCCTACAAATCCAATGAACCTGCCTCATCCCAGTGTCTACCTAAAAACACTTAAAACAGTGTGTTAACACAGAATGATTATGAAAAGCAGGTTCTTTCCTGTCAAAGAAAAATATGGGTTCACATTTTTTCCATGTACAATCAACTGTCATTTCCTATCACTTGACAAATATATATATATGTTTGAATAAATTAAAAGTTCAATGGACTCTTCTCTAACTGGCTCAAGAGTTCTTGTCAGGGCTAGATGTTTGACAAACTTGCTGAAATGATCAGATCTGATATTTATACTTAAAACAAAAGCTAATCATAAATTTAAAATTTTTATCAATGAGAGTTTTATTGAAAAACATTAAATTTAGAATCAGTTAAAACATTTTTTGTTTAATTATATATCAGTCAAGTGCCATACATGATTGCCCAAGCATGTATTTTTCGATACATGACTGACGAGTCAGATTTCTGCCATTTCTTTCTGTGGTAGACTCATTGCCAACCAAGGCTAAAGAACCCAGTGTGTCCTGCTATTCAACCCATAGCCGGGGGAAGAAGAAATGGATTCATACCTTTCCTAAGGGTATTTGGGTATAAGTGAATCTAATGAACTCAACTGGAATTTGCTCTCATTCTCACTCCGAGCTGATATCCATTACACCACAATATGCTCACTAATAAATGTCTATGAGAAAACATTGCAAACAGTAAAATTAAAAAAAATAAAATTTCAAATTATATATTGTAATTTTAAGAAAAATCATGATCATCCAAATAAAATGTTGATCTCATTGGTTTTGTTGTTAACATAATGTTTTGGTTGAGATATTTCTTCAAGTGTACAGGAGGCTGGGGGAGGGGGTTCTTCCCCACCATCACTCCAACCTCAGTTGGGTTGAACAATCTTCTCAGTGGTAATAAAAATAATCCAGATTGAAGAGAACAGCCTCTTTTCATACCGGGGTTTTGTTTAACAAGCCTAATAATCTTTTATTTATAAGATGTCTTACAAGATCAAGCCCAGAATGGAAAGAATGTTGCCAATAACTTCTTGTGGCCCCTGATCAATGGGAGACAAAATTAAGATTGACAAGGGAACACTTTATTTGAGCAGAACAACACAAAAATAATGACAGAACCACATTCACTTGAGACTGAAGTTGTAATTCTATGTGCCTGAAGTCCACCCCATTATTGCCTTGCATTTTAAAAGTAAGCATTTTTTTCTAGACACAAAGAATCATTAAGAGACTTTTTTTTATAGATACTATGTTTGCTTTAATATGTGAATTTTTGTCTATATTCCTTTTCTATAACTATACCTGTTCTTCTAGAGTTTGCTGCCTGAAAACCTGTTCAATCCAGCTTAGTCAGCACAAAAACAATATGCCTCTTAATTATATATCTGATCATTCCTTCACTTACAAAGAACCAGATGTCAAAAAAATACAAATAAATGATGATATGATTCCAAAATAATTTCAACTGTTTCTTTGAATAAATGCATCTTTGATGGAAGAGAAATAATGGTAATATCTAAATCTACCAATACCATAGTATTTATTAGAGAAATTGATTTCTTGTTTACTCTTCTATTGTTCTCACTCCTTAATGAGGTTTCTCTTTTTGGTTACACTCAGTAACCTCTTGTGTCTTTACTGCCTTGCATGGGATGATAAAAAAAAAGGAAGAGAGAGAGAGAATTTCAAACTAAAGCTGTTGCATTCACTTTGCACTCAGCTACAAGAAAGGCAATGCATCAATCTCTCTTAAATACAGGTAAAATAGTAGAACAGACTGAACTTCCTAGCCTTGATAAGGCAATCAATCTCAGAACAACAGGAAACAACTTCACTGCCTTTCACCAAAATAGTCTGTTCACAATTTTCAGATGAAAAAAAAACAAAACAAAAAGGAAAAAATAAAAAGTAATATTTAACATCATTGGAGACTTGTCTAAAAGACATTCTTATTGTTTTTAGACAGTTTGTTCAACTGAATTAAATTAGAGTAGATTTATACACACATTTGTGTGCATAGATTTTATATATCAAGCACTTACATGCAGTTTTTTCTCCCACTAACAGTACAAATGCAAACATCTTCATAAAACTGGTTCAAAAAGTCTTCAGTGCGGTTTTGCAAATCATTTTAACACTTCCTCTTATTCTCCTCTCCTTCAGCCATTTAAATAGAATTCAATTATTCTTGTTTAAGAAAAGAAAAAAAAATAGAAATCATTAATCTTATGAGGACTTCCCTCATCTTATCTAAAACCTCAGCAAAAAAGTACAAGATAGCATCAGTTTCTTACCACAGAAGACTCTCGCTCTTCCTAACTCCATACCTGTCAGCTGACATCATTACTTAGAGTGGGTGTCACAGCTCCCCCAGATAAAAAGCATTTGTTTCTTTAGTTAAACAATGAAATGAAAATTAACTTTGCTGAAAAATTATGTAAAAATTTGTAAAATCTAATGAAAATTGCTGTGATCCAGAGAGGAGAGAATAAAAAATAAAATAAAAACAGACATTGTCTAAGCATCATAAAATAAGGAAGTTTATTCCAAATCTCAACATTTACATACACAATGTAACCTATTTTTTTTTTTCGAGTCCAGAGCATTACAGAAAAAAATGAAAAAAAAATAACTGCCAGAAATACACCAATATTCAAAAGGATTTTGAAGATTAGATTTTAAAATTATTTCATCAGATACCTATTATACCAAGAACTTGTGTGTGTGTGTGTATAGGCTTTTCTTTTAGACAAGTGATCCAAGGTTAAATTGAATAGCCAGTAAACTTTTGTCTTGAAGAACAGCTAACATCATATGCCAACAAGTGATAACTCATTCTTTTACATTCAAGCCCACAAGCAAGAATTTCATTTAGGCTTATTCTTCAATGTTTTTGTTTAAAGACTGTTAGGAAGAACATCAATCTAAATTTTGCATTGAAGCATAAGAATTTCTTTTTCTTGCACCATGCATACTACATTTAGTCCATTTGAAGTTTAATAAACTACAGAGCTAAGAGGATTTATGAATATAAATACATTTGGTCATTACAGTGTAGAGAGCATAGCATTACAAGTATTTCAATAAATACTTATAGAAACAATACATGGATCTCACTGCAATGTCCTGAAATACATTGATTCTAATTTCAAAATATCTCTCCCCACAACTCCATTAAGGATTCTATTCACAGAAAAATTTATCTCTTACAATGAATAAAGTTCTATCCTCTAGTTATATAGTTCAGATATATTTACAATAATCACTAATTTTTAAACTTTACATATCTACTTGATTGTACCAAATACAAGAGTAGTCTGTAATAGTGATGACAGGGAGGATTTTTCAACTTATAAAATAAGTGTGCCCATTCAAATAAACATTACATCAGGAATTTTTATACAAGTTTAATAAACAAGGAACAAAATAATTGTGCAGCAGAGAAAATCATTTGAAAATACTAAGCATTATAATAAGTACCAAAATATGCACCATATTGTGGGGAATAAATATCAAGTCTTATGACTTTCATATCTACTGAAAACCAGTATTAAGATTCAAGTCTTAAAAACAGGTTATCTTTTCCATCCCAAATAATTGCAATGAAATTAGGAACAAGATTTTTAATGTCCCCTCAAACACACAATTGTTCATAGATACAAACCAACAAAAAAGCTCTGCAAATTTTAGTAAATGGTTCATGTGAAGCATTACAAACATTTTCAATCCCATCAATGCTCAAAAAACAAGAATGGTGGCTAGAATTTACACACTTCTCTTCTCCACTGGTTGCATAATTAATAACAAAATGACCAGAATGATCTTTTAAGTTTTGTTTTCATAGTTCAAGGTAATCATGTTCATGCTAACATGTTCCCTTACAAAAAGGGTTTGAGAGATTGTATATATAGATATCCAAACAAGTCACTTGAAAAATATCCAAGAATTTTAAATTGTGATGAAGACAAAAGAATGAATCATTGTCAACACATGTGATGACAAATGGGGTATACCAACGAAATTTGTTATTAAAAAAAAAAAATTAAATAAATAAAATCCTGTTATGTCTTATGTTTGTTTGGGAACAAAAGCTACTACCATAGTAGCAAAACTTTAAGATAAATTCTTCTAAGCACAGTGAAGTAATGGATTGCGGCTCGGGTTGAGGAATATGAAAGCTGAGTTCAAATTCCATTCAAGTTCATTACATTCACTTAAGTGCTAATGTCCTCAGGAAAGGTATGAATCCATCTCTTCTCCCCCCCCCCAGCTAAGGGTAAATAGCAGGACAGACTGGGTTCTATAGCCTTGGGTGGAAGCCAGACTAGGAGAAGGAAAATTGAATGTCGCCTTGGAGAAGAACATACTAAGGAAAGGATCGTTTGCATTGACTTGATCCTGACTATGTCCAATTCCTTTTGTTCCTGAAGTTTCCTTGTGAGACATTGGATTACAATCAAAATGATAATGCTTCCGTCTGTTTAACAGAAGTATCAATTTTTATTGTTCTTTTAAGCACAGAGTTCCTCACACCCAGACTGATTGCCATTTTGTCAATTGATGCAGTTTGCAATGAGGGTGGAGTAACAAAACTCTAGTATGGAAAATAAAATGGATTCTAAAAGCAGAGTTCAAATTCTGACAGTTTGTGTTCACTTCACAGTACACTAATATTCTTGAGAAAACATGAATTCCGTTTGTCTCTTCCTTCTATCAAAGAAAGAAATGGCAAAGCAAACTCGACTACTTTGTGTTGGCAACCAGTTTAGGAGAATTACAACGAAATTCTATACAATACAATTATGATTTATCTTTCCCGTAACGCACAGTTTACTAATAAACTTAAAAAAAAAAAGTTGTGGAGAGTTATGAAGGGACAAGTCTGTTCACAAGAGTAAGAGACAGCAATGTATATTCTGCCTTCTTTTGAAATTTAAGAACGCAAAGAACGATCGTTTTTGTTGTTGTTGTTTTTTTTAACCGATCTACTGGCGTCCGTTTTTAAATGGACGCTTTTCCCTTCCACATAAACTAACTATAATAATAAACTATCATCTTGTAATGTGCTAATTTCCCTGATATATGTTGAAAAATATCGAAGTTTTCATATGAAATAAAGAAAAGACGAACTTTAAGCTAGCATAATGGTCACAATTGAATAGAGAGAAAAAAAGGCGTCAGTTTTTAAACTGACAGTAGTAAGGAGACAGGTTTCAAACCTCAACTTAAATTATTATTATCAGTTTGCGCTCGAATCTTTAATAAACTCTTGTTTTTTGGGTTTTTTCTAAATCATTACAAATAAACCTAGAGTTAAAATTTCATTGGTTGCCTCACATTTGCGGCCTTGTACACTAATAATCATCATGGTGATCATTGAAGAAGAGGGGTCGGACGGACGGACGTAAAAGAAATTTTTTAAAATAATTAAAACAAAAAATAAAAAAAATAAATAAAAGTAGTATTATTCCTGATCAGCAGCGTTATTTTTTTTTTAATACTAATTCTCTAAAGAAAACGTCACATCAATTCAACCTCACACCCAGTCTCCGGACTACTGAACTGAACAATCAGAGAAGGGCAAGGAATAAATGAAATATATAGGATAGGAAAACTGAAATTACATGTTTCTTTAATCCCCTGAGAGGATTTAAATGACAAATTCGGTAATGAATGACTACTGAACAAAAAACCAAATTGTTTCGCCCAATAAAAGAAAATTCAGAAAACTAAACGGGTCAGTTTTTCACTTGAAAATAAAATGAAACAAGCAAATTAACAAAAATAAATAAATATTGACTAATTCAGCTTTAATTTTAAAAAAATAATACACAGCTTCAAAAAAATGTTAGAAACAATAAACAATCGAACGAATTTCCTACAATGTAGGTAGAATCTTGTCTACAGAAACCTCAGCTATGGTATCAATGTAGGTATTTTTATAATTTGAAGGCGGGCTGTGTAGTACATATACAGATCACAAAAATCCGTCGCATAAGGTTGTTTTTTTTTGTATCTCAGCGCCAAGTGACATGTGAAAAGTATACATTGGAAAAATATGAAAGACACTCATCTATTTGGCGAAATTAAATTATTTTTAGTGCAAAGACAAAAAAGATGAAACAAGGAAATCTCTAAGCATTAACAAGTGAATTGTAATTGAATAGCAGCTGTCAAGGATGCAGGAGAAAAAGGGGATCATTTCTTCATTTTTAAACAGCTGATATAAAGCTCTACCTATATAAATTAATTATGATAGCAAAGACAGCTATATGTATGTCAGAGAAAGAAACACATTCAAGAAAAGATTTTTGATGGATCACAGTCTCTTATTTTTTTACTAGTAACAAAAATAAACAAACATCATGATCAAAATTTTCGAAGAGTAAAAAAAAAAAAAAAATGAGAAAAATGTAAATGTCGTCATTTATTATGAGGATTGGTTAATTTTGTGTTCATCAAATTATCAAAAGTGGTTCTCTATGATGACTACGTTAAAAAACAATCATATTTAAATAAAAATTACTTAAAAAGCCAGAAGCCTCCCTAGGGAGGCTTCTGGCATTTTAAGTAATTTTAATTTAAATATGATTATTTTCTTGACGTGAAAAATTTAGATTTAGTTCTTGTTTTTGAAAGTTTTACTATTTTATGCTGTCAATAAAGACTTTTTCAATCATCAAAAAAAAAAGATAAATAAATAAATAAATAAATAAAATATATATGATCTGTCACAATATGAAACTTCAAGTGCTTGGGAAATTTATTAATTTTGGGCTTAGTTATTGACTGAACTAAACATTCTTTTAATTTCAAATTATTACCACCAATAGTATTTTTATTTTTAAATTAGAAGTTCAAGACGTGAGCAATTCTGTCCTGTCATGTTAATTAATAATGAAAAAAAAAAACCAGAGACGTAAACGAAGGATAAAACAAAAATATCCTCAAAAGTCAAAATAATAAATTTAAATTTCTTTTGAGCCTATTTTTCCTGTGATCGCCCTTCTTATTTCTTTTTATTTTGTTTTCCTTTGTTTTAAAGCAAAAAGTATGAACGACAGGGTTAGAGAAAGAAAAACTAAGATATTTCACTTTCAGGTTGATACAGGTTTGTTATAAATGCGAAGGGAAATATTTTTTCAGCGCGTAGATAGAGATAAAAAAAAAAAAACGGAAACTGATATGACTGGCAATTTAAAAAAAAATTATTTGATAAACATATTCTAAAGAAAAAAAATCATTTTAGTTTACGAATAGAAAGTTTTAATTTAAGCTACAGATTAATTAGCAAGTCATTTTTTTTATAGTTCTAAATCTAAAATTATGAATTTTTTTTAAATCACAGGCTGCAACTGTTCATTTTTTTTGTGTGTCCTAATCTCTGCATAAAGTTGGAGAAGGAAAAAAAAAAAAGGCACACCTTCATTTATAAAAAGAAAAAAAAAGCTAAAATTCCAACTGGATTTTTAATATAAGAAAAATTGTGAGGATTGTTTTTTTTTTTTTTTAAATAATAATTTGACAATGAGATGTCATCACTGAACCACGTGAAATTTAACGACTTCTTTAATTCTAGTTGCAACAAACACTAATGACTAAAGGAATAATCAAACATTTTGTGACAAAATGGATTTTAAAAAAATCCGATAACAAGCTGTCACGTTGGGTGCAGTTTTTTAAGGTTACCTGATATGTTGCGTATTTATGAAATGAGTCAATAATATTTTAAAATTTGAGACGTTAAAATAATATAATAATGTGCGTACTAAATACTTGTAGAACGGCTGAAAATTAAATTATATGATGAATTTAAATTACGCCTGAATGTGGTTTTTCTACATTCAACTAAGACTAAGAGAATAGATTTTATTTTTTTTTAATAAAACTGGAGGTTGTGGTTGTAACTTTTGTTTTAAATAAAGAAAATTCTTGTAATAACCTCAAAAGTAGAAATAAATAAAACATTATTTTTAGACCCCTTTAAAGAATGTAGCTGTTAAATAGAGCTAGCAAGCACTCGCCAAGTACATAATTATTAATTAAATTAGTCAAATTTACTGAACTTTTCTTTCGTAGGGTTTTACTTTAATTTGTAATTTTGTTTCCTTCAAGTATTGGGGAGAATGGCAATAGAGCGACAGAAGCAACTGTGTTTTTTATTATTTTTTTTTTAATGGACATTGCTGCAAACAAACAAAAAAAAGTCTAAAAAACAACAACAACAAAAAAAAGTGCTCTTCTGAATGGCTGAAAGTGAAATGTATAGGAAAATATACAATAAACGGTGTTCATCAACTAGTAAGCACTGAAAATAAGCTTTTAAAAAGCCTCTTTTATACCAACTTAGTAAAGCCGGTTGGCTGTCAAGCTTGCAACGTACACGGTGAGTGACATTATTTAAACGGCGCCAACTATACGAAGAAAGAAACAAGAAGCGAAAAAGACATTGACGATGAGGGAAAGAGAGAGAGAAAGAAAAGTGATCGTTTTTGTATAGCAGTCCATTTTTAAATATCGATAGACTTATTATTTTTCATTTCATTTGCACGATAATGACAATCTTTGAAAGATAAAGATATGATCGGATTTCACAATAAATAATAATTATTAACTGTAATTAATTATTTAAGGAAAGAGTACCGACTGACTAGCAAGCAAAGCATAACAAAAATAGGGGACTTTGGGGAAACGCAAATATGTGTTCAATTGTATATATGGGGAATGATGAAAATACAAACAGAGCTCGGAGAGATCAGAAAGTAGGTTTAACGGATTCTGTTTAAAAAACAAAACAAAAAAAAACTTTAACATAAATGACACTAAAGAATGATGACAGAGAAACCGAGAAAGTAACTTACTTTGGCATGGGGTGGCAGGCTTTCTCCTCGATCTCCGAAGTGATGTTTGTCTGGTAAAAGAGTCAGTATCTAGTGCAGCCATGATTTGAGTTTTAAGAAAAAGGAACTACCAACTACACACACATAGATTAACACTAACAGATACACACACACTCGCTTTCACACATGCAATCAGAAGCACCTGCACTAATGACACTAAATAAAGGCACTTAGACTCTTGACACACTATTATTACTATTATTATTATTAACTAATAATAACAATACAAATAATAATACTAATAATAATGTCGACAACAGCAGCAGAAACTGTCTCTTCAGAAATTCCTAAAGAAGAAATAAGTAACAACCCTACCCCTGTGTGTCCACTTTAAACAGGGGATATATTGAAAAATATATTTTTTTATATATATATAAAAAGCAGTGGCTGGGCGTGTCTTCCTGTAAAACCGGTCCAAAAATCCTTTAGTGAAAGATTCCGATCATCGATGATGGGTTATCGATACGGTAAAGCTCCAATTTTGTTTTTCTTTGGCGGGGGGTACTGACATTATCCTGGAGGGCACAAAAAGCTGAACATACCAAAAGAGGGTAAATTACCAATCCAAAGAAAAAAAAAAAAAAAAACGTGTTCAACTATAAAGTGTGAGAAACTGTGCGTACTGTATCTGTGCGGAGAACCGAATCTAGTTGTTAACGTAACATAGCAGTAGTAGTAATGTCAAAATAGTAATAATAATAATAAAGATTAGTAGTAATAGTATGGATAATTTCCTTCCCCACCCCTCATGTTAAAGCCATACAGAAAGGAGGAGGGGTTGAAATGGATTTACTAGGTCACAACTGACTGGGCCAGTCCACTGTGTTTTCTTCAATCAAGTTGTAGGGGAGGACCAAGACTTAAAGGGTTGTTCCTATTGCTTACATAGAGGGAGAGTTAGGGTTTCAAAGGGTTTGGAAACTGTTTCCAAGATAAAGTATTTTTGCTGCAGATTAATCATATTACAAATACTTTTAAATTCTTTTGACAGCATTAGTAGCTCATCCCGGTCACGTAGAATTAAAATAAATATTTGAAAATATGTTTTCAAATATTTATGATAAACGGGATGAAAAGGAATGTTGTTGAACGGAAAATGACTTTCGCCAGTCACCTCAGATTGCTAGAGAAAGAAAAACAAATTCATTATTTCCAAAGTATAGTATTAAGGCAAAATGGTTATGTTAAAAATTAAAAATCCCGCTGAGAGTTTAAATCTGACCGTCATATAGTGATTGTTTCCTTTTTTTAAATTTATAAATGACGTTTAAAAAATGCATCTCTCTTCTTTGGTGTTTTCTTGTCAGCTGTTTGCTACAAGAAAAATTCATGCTCAAATATTTTTTAAAAGATAAATAATTTATGTTATCTTTCATAACTGAAAAATACCATGTACAAAGTGGATTATTATTTATTTTGTTACAAAAATGAATACAAAATTTTTGTATTCATTTTTTTTTTTTGTCTAACCACCTTCAGTTTTCTTATCCTCCACTGAATGAAATTTGAAATAAAAAAAAGTTATTTTCTTTTACACTTTTTTTAATATGAAGAAAAATTATGTCAAGGTTAAGGCGAAATAAATTTTAAATGAAAAATAAAAATCGATTTTATTTATCTTATTAAGTTTTAAACAGGAAAATGACATAAAAAATAAAATAAAATCAAAGAAGTAAACAAAATATGTGTGTGTGTGTGTGTGTGTGTGTTAGTGCAATTGATCGAGTAAGTTAATTTAAATTAGAAATCAATATCCAAATCGGAATTCTAGATCGATACATATGAATTTTCCAAGTAAATAATATTAATTCTCGGTTCCTCGTCTTGTTTTGACGTGTTTAAATCGCAAATATACACATTCCATTATTTTTACAATTTTCGACAACACCACCGAATCGTTTTATCGGGTCTCTACGTCGTCATAAATGAATTGAATAATTCATGGAATAAAAACAAATTTCAAAACATACACACAAAAAGAAAACACAGACAATCGAAACCTGTATTAGACATGTTTACTAGCGATTATAAAATATACTTTTACAAGCACAGCTAAGCAAAGGAAAATAAACGGAATTTTAAAAAAAAATTCAAAAATCCTCCAAAATAAAAACAAAAAATTGTCACTTTCTTGTTCAGTATTTTTAATATTTAAAAAAAAAATAACTAATACAATTTTTTTTATTTAAGAATGTATTGTAATCTACATACAATATTTCAATATGAGACCCGGTAAAAAAAAAAGGTGGGAAAACTAATGTCTATATTTGAAAATGTTACAATGAAAACAGGTTCAAAATTCGGAATGTTATGAATGAATAGTGAGAAAAAAAACCTCTTCTTTATTTTTACGTCACCCACTTTCTTTTAATTTACTCTCAAAGACAAAAATGATCTTGCTTTTAAAAAAAAGCGGCAAATAATCATACGTATTTTATTTCAATAAGTCCATAATGCACTGACATCGACATTTAAGCCGATGCGAATTAACAGTTTCTTGTTGGTCAACATAACGATTAAATAAAACGACAGAGTAAAAAGTAAAACTAAACACTGGAATCCGAAACATTAAATAAGCAGCACTGATGAGTTCATCTCTGTGAAACAATGAACATTTAACAAGGAATTCAAGCGGGTCATTGTATTGTGTGTTAGTGAAGTCTATCCTCACCGGGGGCTTCATACTTGGAGCCTTGTGCTAAGTAAGAATAATAATAATACTAAAAACTAATTTTAAAATAACAACCACAACGCTTTTTACTTTGGAATCCCTGACGTCTTAATGGCATTCACCTTTCTTGGGGTCGTAAAAAGATCTTTTTTTAAAAGTTAGTCTCGCAGCACTGTATAATGAGTCCTATCCTCACTGGGTGCGCCACCATTATCGTTAGTGAGATTGAAAAAAAAATACAAAATCTGATTGTTACACTTAAATATTTGTGTTCAGAGAGAGAATGAAGTAGTTCTAAAAAAAAAAAAAAAATGAGGGAGCAAACTACTTAATTCCCCCTTGTTTCTTTCTTTTGTGCGCTTGTAAAATCAGTGTCACTGTTCAGAAATGCCAAGAGAGTAATAACAGAAGACTTGGATATTTCCGCAGAATTTAATCCAAAACCAAATCGAAAATGAAATTTGCAAAAAAAAAAAAAAAAAAAATTGTAGAGATTTAAACAAAATTCGTCATAATCCAAATCGTATTTAAGTTTAAATAACTGCTCCTACCCCACCACTTAAATGGATTTTTATATTAGCAACACAGGTCAGAACTTTATTTTTGAATTATCAAACGTCACCAACTTGACAGTATCGATCTCCCAAACTGTTCACATTTAAAAAAATTAAAAAAAAGGTACTGCAATTACTTTTCGGCATAAACAGAAAGAAAACATATTTTCTTGAAAAAGATAAAAAAAAAAATTAAAAAAAAAGTGAGTTAGTGATGGGTTGAAAAAAAATCGACAATTACATAATTTACATTTCATTCGAATTGTGCTTTGCAGTCACAAAACAAACGTTTAGAAAGAACATCATCACCAGATGAGCCACAGACCTCACCCACATTTGTATCTGTTTTAAATAGTTCAATCTCTTTCAATACTGGAATTGGAATGTAAAACAATGGTTACATGATCAAACTACACTTTCGCTATTCGCAAAATTAGTGGAAAAAACAAAGGAACTCTGAGGTGTGGGGAGGACAGATGTACTTTTATTAACAAACTAACGTTAGGTAGATTGAGAAATCATTTTTTTTGTTTTGTTTTGTATCAGCATTATTAACAGTTGATTGGTAAAATAAAATAAAAAATTAAAACAATTCTATTTTGACACAGGACATTTTAGCATTAGCAGATGCACCATGAGAGAATAAAATAGATAAACCTATCTGATTTTTTTTTTTATTGTTATGACCTTGTGCCAGATATGGCATCAATGATTTACACACATTTAAACTCATGGTCGTAACCCAAATGAAGATTGCAAGGATGGTCCAAAGATCTGCAGGACAGTGTAGAAAAAATATAATAAACCCAAGAAAATAAAAAATGTTAAAATTAAAAAGATAGTACACATATTTACAGCACAATTTTTGGAAAACAAAGTGTTACTGAAAGTCTAAGAAAAGAATAATTGTAAGTTCAATCTATAGGCCTGGTAGTACAGATTCAGAAACGGGGTAAGCAATAAGTGAACAGTACTAAATAAGAACAAAACATCTCTAGACAGTCTACCCCCATAGATTTAAATAAAGCGTTCAGTTTCAAATTCCCTAAAGTTTATCCAGATTGACAGAAGGCAGGTGAGTTCAATGGCTGAAATGCTGTGAAAACAACAACAAAGATGAGGATATTGGTCTGAATGTAAATAATAACTCCTTCCAAAAATTCAGGCAGACAACAAAAATAATTGTGAATGTATGAAAGTTTGTAGAAAGATATATTCTTGTCTGTTTATGTCCAATACTTGAGCCTGAAGCAGTCATAGTATTGTTTCTCACTTCTAGCATTGTAGTTTTGAATGACTAACATGCTGTGTGATGCGCACATTATATATTTACATTGTTATGCCTTTCATTTCCTTCAATCAACAAATGAAATATCAAAATTTATTGATTATTAAATTAAAATAAAATTCAGTAAAGTTTAGTAGATAAAACTCAGTTAACATAAGCATTATAAATGGTGGGTTTACAGTTTTGAGTAAACATCCCCATTTTTTAACCGCTCAAATAAATGTCCACTAACCTAGAAATTGAAATTTTTATGAAAATATACCTCCTGACAGTAATCGGACCTTATTTCCTTCTTAATCTGAGAAATCACATTCAAGTCAAGTGTGCTTTACTGAAGCCAACACAGTAAAGCAAAGCTCAATCACCCTATCAAAGAAATGCTATGATGGCTTCCTGTAGTTTAATGGTAAAGCACACTTGGTTTGAAAGTGGTTTCCCAGATTAAAAAGGAAATTCAGGCTTGACTCTTGCTAGGAGATATATTTTATTTAATAAAACTTTCAATCTCTAGGTCAGAGGTCTTTAATTTCAGTGTTTAAAAAAAAAACAAGGATGTATAGTCGAACACATGTACCCATTGAATATAATTTTTACATAAGAAATAATGTCAGATTAAAAAATTCATTAACTGCTTAAATAAAACTCAATGAAGAAACAGAGATTATCTTTCTACCCTGAGAGTTCATCATTATCAGGTGGGGTTATAGATTTACTGCACTGCTAAGCACATGACCAGCTCCCTCCATATATCTCAGTTACATTGCCAATATCTGAGTCTCTGTGAATTGTGCCATACTAAAGTAAATAAATAACCACTTTTCATTTTTACTGTAGAGCAATAATTAATATTGTTCATCTGGGGAGGAGAATCTTCACAGTGAGCTCAATTTCTCTACACCTGTACCAGACTAAACTTAGTAACAGTTTAAGGATTATATGGATTCTTTAAAGCAGTGTTTCCCAAAAGTATTTGACCTGGTAACCTTGAGGGTATTTATTCATGTGTAAGTGTGTCTTGGGAAAAATAGACCTGGTGGAACTAATCCCTCTCCAGATCAGACCACAGATGATATGCTTTGACTTGCTCATGGACACATAGCTTATGATGCCATCAAGAGAACCCTCTGTCCTGGACATTGACTTCAGTCTAGGAAACCCTCCATCCAGTCATGCCGTATTATTACTGCCTTGGATATACCACCAGTTCAGTCCTATGTGTAGATCTAGCCTGCAACTGGTCAGAACTCGCTGTAGTTACTGTATCTCGATAGAACTGGTGAGAGTGTAGTAGTTCAAGTAGTTTGTTAACCACTATTCTACACGAGGTATTAATCTTGGCTTCATCTGGAACAAGGTCAAGTAAATAAATCAACCAACACGGATAAAACTCATTTGATTAGGTCACTAACCTGCAAAAAAAGGGGGGGGTGCTAAAAATGTGTATACTTAGCAAAATAAGAATAACGGAGTTGAAAAATATCAAGAGTTACTCAGAGCAATAAAAATAGGAAGTTATGAAAAGGACATAGCATACAAAAAAGAAAATAGGAAATGAAAATCAGGAATAAAGGGATTATCAATGGCCAGGAATTAAGGCAAGCATAATAAGATTAGATAGGTTCCCCTATCGCCCGGTTCACAATCCTCTCTGGTCTTTTTTTTTTAAGCGTTTCACTCCAAGCAAGGCAGGAAGCCACTAGTACGCAAGGGGTTACAGAAAATTTAGAACAAGATCAGACAGGAGTGATAGAAGAAAGGATGAGGAGAAGGGTAGTGGATAGATCAAGGCAACTGGAGATGTCAATTGACATTACATTTGAATAGCTGGAGATTATAGCTCTCAGGGAAACTGGAATAGGGAAGAGAGTTCCACAGGCGAGAGGTGCGAGACATGAAGCTAATGGAGTAGAAGAGATGGCTACATTTAGGAGTTTCGACAGTGAAGGGGTGAGAGCGGGATGCCAGCCTCGTCAGTAACCCCTTGCATCTTAGTGACATTATCAACTTGCTTGGGAGTGAAATGATTAAAAAAATCATTAATATCAGAAGTGGGCTATGAAATGTATAATGTAAATTACACTGCTGATGATTTTGCTATGGATGTGCATTAAAAATCAGGAAGAATGAATGAGTTCATCAGTGAGCAGAAATGAAGACAGGCCTTAACAAGAGAATAGAATGTTATATAAGAATAAAGTGTCACTGCTGACACTTGAGTTTGAACATAGATTGCCAGAGTAAACACAGGCAATCCCATTATTGAATAAAGTAGACCACGTGACCATAGAGGAAATGCATATATGTAGGAAGTAGCTGACGACTAATTCTTTCCTCTATTACTATATGGATCACCATTTCTAGTCTATAATATTTCTTTACTCTATTTGCTATATCATTTCTCTATTTGGATCCCTATGGATTACTGTTCAAGTGAGTATTATTGTGCAAGTACTATGAGTGCAAGTGTTATTCGAAGGCGTCTGACACCAGCATTGTACAATAGCGTACTATAGTTGTATCTGCAATTACAAAGTCTCTGCTACAACCAACATTACAAAAGGGACAATGAGTATTCGTTGGCATCACAAAAGTGTCAAACATGTGTTCGTTGACATCACAGAATAGAAGCATTATATCTGCCTATATTTCTGAGTTGCAGTATTGTAACTATTTACACTTTTTAGACTGTTGTCCTCATCTTTATTGTCATATCTACAACATTTCAGCCATTGTACACTCTGGCCTTCTTCAGGTTATATACATTGGAATTTTGAACTGAACCCCTTTATTTAGTCCACAGGAGTAGATTGTTCTAGTTCCACATGCCATGCCTTTTTCTGGATGTCTCAGTTACAGTTAATTCCCTTTAATAACTCACCTCTCCAAGTTTTTGTTCACCTCTGCTGTGGCCAGGTATTGAACTCACAACTCTTTGGGTTGTTATTTTTTTTTGATTACTTCAACCAATGCTATTATCCACTAGGTTTTATCCAAATAAAAGGTTTGGTTCAAAATTCCAACATATATCATCTGAAGAAGGCCAGAGTGTATAACAGATGAAACATTGTGAATATGACAATAAAGATGAGGACAATAGTCCAAACAATGTAAATAGTGTAAATAGATCTATTATATGTTTAATATAATTGTATTGATAAAATACATAAGGAAATCAAGTAACATTTGGTAAAATTCCTGATCTAAGCTGCTTATTTAATGGTTATAGGATTTAGAGTTGCAACAGTAAGATGAAAGATAAACTAATTATACATTTTCAATAAAAATGCTTTTTCTAAAACATTCAAGCAACTATTAGAGCTTCTACTGTGAGATAATAAATAAAACAGTATGGTATGGAGCAATAGTAAATGTAGGCAAGACCTATACATTATGAGAAATAGTAACAATAAAATGTAAGATAAATTTGTCAAAAATTAATTAAAAAATTACTTAAGAAATTAAAGCAGGAAGAAGAATTCAATCATCAATCTTTTTCTAGCTGCAAGCCAAAGAGACAGCTATTGTGGAGAGAAGATACTTTGTGTTTTTCTAGTTTACCGATGATGATTATTGATTGACCTTTCACCCTTGTAGCATACCCTTATATTCTAATCTTCAATCAAATTCTTCCCAGCTCCAGTCCTGTTGCTTGTCATCTTTATACCATGTTGTATTAAGCAGTCTATGATAAGACATTACAAAAGACAGTATGACTGAATACATGAAAAAAAGAATATATTTCTTTAATTACTTGCTGAGATAATATTCGCTTGTTGCGTGAATATCATTTGTCTTCTATAAAAGATGAGCAGATAAGCTATCTGAAGACAATGAACACCAATACATTCTATTATTAATAAGACAGTTATCAATCATATAATATAATGTAACTTAGACAAATATTCCAAGGTGATCATTAATTCTTGTCAATATTAAAGTAAATACTACACAGTAACAAAATGGTACTACTTTAGAGTGCAGTCTATCACAGTTTCCGTAGTCTACGCTGTGAAATGACCTTTACCATGCAGTCTTTATTTCATGGTATGAATTTATTTATTGCTGGTGTTTAACTTTTTTTACCCTTTAATCTGAATACTTCTGACCAGTCAATATAAAATACACATTTTACCCACTACAATGTCAATGTGCTATTTTTAGCCTTTTTTGATGATTATGATTTGTATGATTAAGAGCATGTCAATAATAATAAAGCATTAGTCAATTTCTTGAATTATTTACATTATTCAGACTGTTATCCGCATTTTCATTGCTATATTCAATTTTATCAAATGTTGTGAATTTTTGGCTGTTGTACACTTTGGCCTTCTTCAGATGATTGGAATTTCAAACCGAACCCTTTATTTCATCCACGGAGGTAGATTGTTCTAGTTCCATGTGCCATACCTCTTCCAGATGTCTTAGTTATTTCCCTTTAACTCAACTCTCCAAGTTTTGGTTCCCCACTGCTGTAGCCTCGTATTGAACTCACAACTCTTTGGGTCTAGTCACTGGATCTAACCAATGTCTTTATCCACTGGGCCATGTGTCCTTGAGTCAGAATAATGTAAATAATGCAAGTAATCACAATACATCATCTCAGAGGTATAGACAGATATTATTCAATATGTCTTCATCATCCTGCAGTATAATGTTCTTGTAGTGCAGATAGGCTGCACATTGAAGTGTAAAAGTTAAGGCAGATTGCTAACCTATAAATTACCTAGTAGACTGCATGCTAAAGTAGCATGCTAAAGGTCATTTTACAGCATAGACTATGGAAACTGCTATAGACCCACACACTAAAGTATTACCAACAAAACGTTACCTATCAAAGTTATCAAATTCTGATGTTCTGATAAAAAGTTGAATGAACAAAATCTAACAATGTCTATTTCTCAACAGTTTTATATTTTTGAAATGTATCATTACTTATTTTATCTTACAGCAATATATTTGTCAATATCTATCTGCCTGCATGCCTGCATGGCACGTGAGGCCTCCAAAGAATGTCTCCATCCTGTCCTGCCCACAGCTGCCACTTGCATCCTAGGGTCACCAGCACTCTGCTTTCCTTTCCTTCTCCATAGTCTCTTTGAGATGCAATTCTTGATCTTTCTCTTTTCCTTTTTCCTTCAGGGGCCCAGGTCAGTGCCACGTTGCAGTCATTGTTTGGGTCTTGCCAATGAACCTCCATCTTCTTTTCTGTACCTCAATACTCAAGGGTTCTATAGAGGCACACTAGAGCAGTTCCACTGTTTTCACACAGTCTTGCCATATAATTTTAAGGTTCCTTCTTAAGCTATTGTTATGAAATAGATCCAATCAATGTCTCATCTTCCTGATTCATTTTCCAGGTTTCAAAACCATCTAGGATGGGGACAATGAAGAGTCTGTCAACATCATTTTTATTAATATGTTATTTTATGAGTTTCAAACCAATGAAAAATGGCATTCATGCAGACTCGGTTTTACCTGTGAAAAATTCATGGCTATATTTAAATTTCTATGAGATCAATTTAAAACAAATAAATAAGATATTTACTGTAAGAGTTTTTAATTACTACATTTTTTTAATATGTACATTAGTATCTCTGACCTAGGATCAAAGGCTACAAATGGAAATCCTACTTTTTTTAATTATGCAAATTTTTTTTTAAAATGATTTTGAAAAAATAAAGGTAAAGTATTTTTTTTAACCCTAGAACACTAACCATGGGTATATAGTACCCAGCACAAATTTTCCTATTTTTAATTACAATATTCAGTACCTGATTTTCTTACCTAAATAATGTTTTTCAGTTCCTATTAATGTTAACTCAAAGTACAAGGTTTGAAGTGCTTGCATGTAAAATATTTCAAATAAAGATTTATATTTAATATTTTTTTTTGATATTTTCAAAATCGGGTATGATATACCCTTGGTTAGTAATAGTGTAACTTTAATTGATGGTTAGTGTTCTAGGGTTAATAATTTAAAAAAGCAGTGACTTTATTAAAAAAAATAATATAAAAAAGCGTTAGTTTTAATGAGAAAAAATCAAAGATGCCTATAATTAGTTTCTGTGATATTGTCATCATCATCATCAGTAGTAGTAATAGTGGTACTGATTTATGGACCTCTTCTGATATTAATGCTTGCCTTAATTCCTGGCCATTGAGGGAACAAAGAGATGGATTCATATCTTTCCTAAAGGTATTTGTGAGTAAGCAAATGTAATAAACTCAAATGGAATTTGAACTGTGCTTTCTGATTTCTCATTCTGAGCCGTTATCCATCACACCACCAGCACATCCAATCTTACAGCACCTGGTACTCCCAAGCAGTCACCCATCAAAATACTGACCAGGCTCAACATTGCTTAACTCCAGTGATTGTATGAGAACTGGTATTCCAACATGATATGGCTATAAGAAATGATTATACATACCAGGTGTAACAGCAAAATTATCAAAATCATTTAGCAGTATAGGATAATTATCCATCTCAGAAAAAGTTTAATATCTAAATGTTATGGGGTCCACCCCTTTTTCATACAAGTGGACTTGACCAGTGTGTACTTGTACTGCTGCCGGTGAATACTCGGGAGAGATACACTGATAGAGAGATACACTGATACAGTGATAGAGTAAGAGCGTGAGGTAACCGCTTTGTAGGAGTCCCAGTTGCGAGCATATAGACTCAGAAGGCAATCATACTTCAATACTGAATTTCCCAGACTATATATATATATATTATTATTGCTACTAACTGCATTTCTGAATCTACTAACCGTATTACCAATTGTATTATTACGTCAATACATTTATTTACTATATTTCATTCCTGCGTTTGTCATTCATTTGAGACTGGATTTCATCTCGGAATCCACAACACTAAAAAACCACTGAACTAATTGAGTTTCTTTTTTCCAGGTTTTCAGATAAGATGTTTAGCCATCTTGATACCAGTTGTGGTAAGAATCACTGAAAAGTCCTTTGAGTTATTCAGCTAGAAAGAGAACAGGTTAAAACCATTTTGTGTCAGCCCCACTATAACTTCCCAATGATGAGAGGAAAAAGATCATTCAAGCCTTCAGTAATGGTACCAACATTCATACTCTGGCTTCCATCTTCAAAGTCCATTCAAGACCCATCCAGAGAACAGTGAATATGTTTAAAAAAGAGGAAACAGCAGAGAGGAAAACTGGATCAGGAAGTCACAACAGCAAGAAGGATCATCATTTCAACTTAGAGCTAAATACATTCTTATTTTTTGAAGTAGTGTTATAAAAACAGATGATTCCAATAAGATATCTTTAATCATTTCTAAGATACAGTAGTTCAAAGCTTAATCTAACAACTGAACAATTTTGCTGTTACACCTGGTGTATAAGTTTTGTGACATATTTGTATTGTTTATTTCATTTTATCAGAATAATAAAAATAGAAGAAATGAACTCGTAATTTGCTATCAATTTAATATGAGAATGAGGTTTTTTCATATCAAAGTAAATATCAATAAATTAAGTCAAAATTGCAGCCAATTCCTATTCTAACAGAAAAAAGTTTGTTAAAGAAAATTTAAAAAAAAAAAAAAAGCACTTACAAAATTTAGAAAAATTTAAATTAGAAAAAAATAAATAAAACAACAACCACAATTTGGGGAACTAAAATAAAAAATCACTTAAATTTGAAAAACACTCCCACTTGGCACCAGCCAAGAAAGTATAAAATCTCAATATTCAAACATTTTAACTATAAGTCACTACTAGTCAATCCTGTTGTTTTCAAACATTTTCTCCTCACATACCCTTTATGTATGGTTGTCAAAAAGAGAAACAAGGTGCAATCTATGAATTGGAAATGGCAAAATAAAGCCAGTTTAGAAATTTAACAATCTGGGAAAAATTCTAACAGATGAAGGAAAATCTAACACCAAAATCTGAAGGAAAGATGCTTTCCAAATACAAATCAAAGTATTAAGAAACAGGAAAATTTTCTTAGAAACAACGTGATGAACTGCTATATAATATTGAATCTTCCCATTAGGTTGTAAATGCTGGTCAATTTCCTCACAGATGCAGAAAAAACTTGAGGCAACAGAAATGTGGTTCTACAGAAGGATGCTGAGAATAACATGGACAGAGCATGTAAGCAACGAGGAAGTTTTTAGGGAAAATTGAAACTAAAAGGACATTTATATTTCAAACCAGAAAAAGACAGCTGAAATTTTGGGGATACATAATGAGGAAAGAGTGTTTGGAGAATTTAACACTCACAGGACATATTAAAAGCACAGAGAAAAATTGGTTAACCTAGCTAACAAGCTTGTTCAAATGGATGACAGAACAAAGAGTGGGAAGCATAGTAAAAATATAAACATTACTAAGAGCTACAAAAAATAGGAAGTTGTGGAGAGCCATGATAGCTCATGTTCAAAGAAGACCCTTTAGTCTTTCCTGACTCTGTTGGCATACTTTTTGCAAAGATTTTCTGTGTTATAGTACTCAAGTGTATTCAGGGTTGAGCATAAGAATGACAAGACAAGTTGGCATATAAAAATCGAATTATCTTTTTCTGTTGGGAAAAAAGAAAGATGGTTCATGAATCTTCATAATAAAGGGAGTGATGTGCAGAGAGACTTGATTGCATATCCTCTGAATTTCTCGTAGCTTGCTTTGAGGACCACTGGTTTAACAAGACCCATTGTCTCGAAGACAACTAGCAAACCCAACTGAAAACAAATAACTCTGGCCCTCTGACATGTATCTCATCAATGACCAAGCAGCAAATTTAGCTCAATATACAAAAACCTCTTGACACTCAATATGCATATTACGTTTGGCCAATCATTCTTTTTTTTCCCTTGATTACATCAACTTACCTTTTTTCCATGAACTTAAAAAGGCTGTAAGTTTCAAAACACTTGTCAGTGTTTAGAACGTCAACAAACTTTACAATTATTGTATAAGCCAAGTACAAGAATGAAGATTTCTTAAACTTAACTTAAAGCATTCATTATTTCAATAGGTTTTATTTCACTTGTTTAAGTTATACTATTAAATTCTCCTAAGTTTGTAGAATTTTGTTCTTATTACCACAAACAACTGTTTCTTTACAAAACAACTAAGGCTATGACAGATGAAATTGGAAGATACAGTCAACAAGTCATACATTTCTCTCACTCATTAAACAATGTTTGTATGCTTTACTATATCGATGGTTTAGTTACAGTCTTAATTTTGCCATAAACTTATTTTCTTAAATACACAAATTGCAATCAGATGTAGCTGCATATTGATCTACTCCAAATGCTTCTTGTGCAAAGAAAAAAAACCCTGCAAGGTAACAACTTCCTTATTGTAACCTTTTTAAATTCACAAACAATTAGAATCAACTTCACAGAAAAACAATACTGTTAGGATATACCAAAAGTATTTTTGTTTTTTAAACCTTTTACTAAGAAACCTATTTCATATATACACATCTCAAGACTATCTATGAATCGACTCTTTTGTATCACATACAAGTACTATAAAAATTATTTTTCATAAAACTGTAATATTAAAATTGTAGCAGAAAAAATAATTAAAATATCTGAATTGTGTAAAAATTAATATAGAAACTATTTTAATAAAAAGACATAATATTAAATTGTATGAAAAACTAAATAAGAGAATTAAAGTCTTCCTAACATGGTTTATTTTTTAAAGAAACCGCCAACATGAAGACAGACAATTTATATAAATAAAAAAAACATCAATAAAAATTGATGTGTAAAGATAAAAAAAAAAAAATTGATGCTATAAAAAAGCTGCCAAAATGAAGTCAAACAGTTTAAACTTTCTGTGGCAAAAGTTTTCAGGATGGGCTCAGCTTTGATGTTAAGAAGCAATGAAATTTGAATTGAAAACAGACGCGATTTGATTGAATAGTGACTTTTGAATTTTTAACCAGTGGGGAAAATAATGTATACACACCCACTAAGAAGTTGGTTTATGAGCTATTTTTTAACTACTGATATAAGAGGGAAAAATTTGACTGCAAAATAAGAAATAATTAAACCTCACTTGAGCATGTAGAATCTGTGAGAAAGGAACAGATCATTCAAGTGGAAAAAGAATTGACCATGCCAGGCGAATAAAGTATGCTGCTGTTGAATGGATTGACCATATCTGATGTTTAAAGCAGTCATCTGGGAGAAAATGTTTGACCACTCTAGCAAGAAAGCAAACATGATGATAAAAAGCTAATACTAAAACTACTGTTGCTGTTGAAGTAGAAAAAGAAGAAACTTCTAAATTTGATATGAGAATGTCTTTTTTAAATGTATGTTATATCTCATATACAAATGACTTTTATAAGCTTATGAGTTTATCTCATCCAAATGTCTTTTTGAAACCTCTGAAAATTTATCATATTGGAAACCTTACCGGGATTCAGCATTGGTGGCCACAATCTTAACAACATAAGATTCGCAAATGACACAGTACTGATAGCAGACACGGAAAAGAAATTACAAAATCTCCTATAGAGGGTAGTGAAAGAGAATGAGAAAAAAGGACTAAACTACAAGAAGACAGAATGCATGGTCATCAGTAAAAGGATGAGCCTGAAATGTGATTTGAAGGTCAGGGTAAAAAAAATCAAGTTTAAATATCTGGGAACCATTTTGACAGAAGATGGCAAGTGTGACATCAAGATATTGGAATGGCCAAAGATGCATTCCAAAAGTTGAGCAAAATAATGTAAGACAGGATGATTTCTTTGGTAACAAAGAAAAAAATAATGAGCTGTTATATGACATCTCTCCTCCTTTATGGCAGCAAATTTTGGACAGTCTCCTCAAAGATGAAGACGAGACTCAAGGCGACAGAGATTTAGTTCTACAGAAGGATGCTGAGGGTATCATGGAGAAAGCGTGCGTGTGAGCAACGATGAGGTCTTAGAGAGGATGCAAACAAGGAGGAGGCTTATACTTAACATCAGGAAGAGGCAGCTGAAGTTTCTGGGACATGTAATGAGGAAAGAGGGCTTTGAGAATCTGATACTCACAGATCGAATAGAGGGAAAGAGAGACAAGGGAAAACAATGCATGACATACCTAGTGGGATTAAGCAAGTGAATGACAGAACATGGTCTGGGGGATCTGGCAGAAGGGTGGAACTTGTTGCGAGCTGCAAGGAATAGAGGGAAATGGAGGAGAGCCATGATTGCCTATGTCCTGAAAGAACATGGCACATAAAAAGAAAAGAAATTTTATATAATTTGGTTAAATTTTTTTGTTGAAAAGTTAGAATATTTATTTCAGGTTCTCAATGTGCCCTAGCTGTATTCTTTTGTGAATTTTTAATTTAATACCATTCCACCCTTCCCATGTCCTTAGTGGAATTGAAGGTTATAAATTTGGGTAGATAAATTTTCTTCTCATCAGTCACCAGGTTGATAATGCTAAAATATTTGACCAACTATTAGCGACTCACTAGTTAATGTATGGGTTTTTCTTAATCTCCACTCCATGTCGGGTAGATTCCTTAAGGATATATAAAAAAAAAAACAGTGGTTGGGTTTTCCATTTTTCTCACTTCATTAGGATTTAAGAAAACTTTGACAAAGTCAAAACTTTATACATTCATCTCAACCTTTATATATAAATCAATATGATATAGTGATTTTCCAAGCATAGCTTAGATGTGGTACAAGGCTGAAAGCACAGGACACCCAATGAGGATCAAACTCACTACTCAGTAATAATTGTTCTAGCAAGACAAGCTTGCTAACCATTACACCGCCTCGTGGTACCCATTTATCAATGTGATATATGTTTCAGCCAATGTTAGGTCTTTTGTTCATGTACTTTTGTTTTATTTTAATATTCAATCCAATTAGGTCAGAGGGATGCTGGTGTACCTCCTACCACCTCTCAAAGCAAACCTATGTACTCCCCTCCTCCAGTGGGCCTTCTAGTTCTCACATGCAAGCGAGCATGTTTCAGTGCCTGAGCCTCCAGCTCAGTTACAATGTTTCCAGCTCAAGAAGTTCTGTTGCCTTGATTTCTGGGTAGATGAAAAGTGTGTATTCAGTTTATCATAACTATCTATTCTTTCTTGGATTATTTTTTAAGGGTGCTAGAGGTAAACAATTTCTGGGTTGGTGTTATCTATCTGATAGTCATGGATCCCAAACTTAGAGTAACTTCTGAGAAGGCTATCCTATCAGCAGGTTTATAATATTGAGGTTATTGTACTGTCATATTGTGAATGGGATCTGGAGCATGCAGTCATATTTGGTGGGGCCTTTCAATGTTAATGGCCAGGCTCTGAGATCAATAAAAGCATCCCCAAAGGCATGCTTCATGGTCTCACTATCTATAGTTTGAAATTAATATTAATTCAAGCCCCAGGAGACCATCCTCCCAGGCAGTAACTCTCCTTCAAGAGGGGGTTGGGGACATGCCCAAAAGGGGGAGTCCAAGGGAATTTGAGCAATTTTTGAAAAGCTTCCCACATTAAACCTTGACCTTGTGTCACATTTTGCAATAAAGTGGGCATACGGATAAATACCCACAATCTTTTGTGAATATCTATGCAGATGACACAATGGTATATGAGTGCACCACTCAAAGCTGATCTCTCTTCTGATTGGGCTTTAACAACTCAAAACTAGCTGGTCACATTCAATGCTTCAAAAATCAAACCAGAAACATTCCATCATCACCTAGCGGACTCTGAATTTTTGCCTATCACATTGAACAGGTGTTCTCTCAAGGAGACCCATTGCCTTGAACCTTCATTAAGAATTAAGCTCTCCCCAGAACACAAGTGGAACTTATACAATCCATCGTTAAATATACTGGAAAAATTATCAGTTCCCTGTACCACTCCAGTAAGTACCTGACTCCTCCTGTTAAGCTTTACCTTTACAAGAGCCAGACAGGGTGAAATCGGAGTGTTGCTGTTATATCTGTTGCCCAGTTTTCCCTTTCCTGTCTTGAGTCCAAAAGCATCTATGTGTCCTTGTGGGTGATGAGTTATTTTCCACCTTACAATCCATTTCCCACGGACAAAATGTTGCAAGCCTTTCACTGCTCTATCACTATGGAAAATGTTCAAACGAGCTACATTCTTTAGTTTCACCAACTCTAACCCTCATAGCTAGGACCCACTATGCTGTGTATATTGAGGCAAACTACCCTCATTCCTTTCATATTTCATCAGTGAGAAGTAACCTGTTCAAATCTAGGGTTATCTATTATCTTTCCAACATATTGACATAAACTGACATCATTGTGGTTCTTACATCTTACTCTTAACACTCCACCACAAATGGTGCTATTATAGTATGATATCTACCATTCATTTTCTACTATAGTATGATATCTACCATTCATTTTCTACTATAGTATGATATCTACCATTCATTTTCTACTATAGTATGATATCTACCATTTACTTTCTACTATAGTATGATATCTACCATTCATTTTTTACTATAGTATGATATCTACCATTTACTTTCTACTATAGTATGATATCTACCATTCATTTTTTACTATAGTATGATATCTACCATTTACTTTCTACTATAGTATGATATCTACCATTCATTTTTTACTATAGTATGATATATACCATCCATTTTCTACTATAGTATGATATCTACCATTTATTTTCTACTATAGTATGATATCTATCATTCATTTTCTACTATAGTATGATATCTATCATTCATTTTCTACTATACTATGATATCTACTATCCATTTTCTACTATAGTATGATATCTACCCAGCTTGCTAGGCCATGACAGATTGAATCCCAGGTGTAAAAGGTGGGGCCAGTGCAGTGCACACTGCACTTCACCTAAAAACTCCACAGTGCAGACCTGAGGGAGACATTTGCATCCACCAACCATTTCCATCAAGCCCAGGCCAGACTTTCAGCTGCAGCTACTGCAAAAGATGTATACAGACTCCCTCTTGATCTTCGTTTTGCAAAGCTAAGCGATGATGATATCTACTATTCATTTTCTACTATGGTATGATATTTACCAACTGTTGGAAGTATGAAATATGTTAGGGTTAAAGACAGTGAACTGCTTATGCATTAAAAATCATTAACAATTTTTTATACAAAAAAATCAAAAAATCGTCAAATAGTGATTTTAATATTTGTAAACTGATTTGACATTATTTAAAAAAACAGTAAACAGGTCATCATTTTTCCTGAGCATTTTCCAGCAATGCATCATCATTTATGGTAGGTTGCAGATGCCTCAGTAGATAACATACTATAGTAGCATCCATATTTCATACTTCCAACAGTTGTTAAATATCATACCATAGTAGAAATTGAATAGTAGATATCATACTATAGTAGATAATGGATGGTAGATATACTATATTAGCACCCCACAAACTCCTTCAGTAACCTTCTACCTGGAGTGGTTCTTAGGTGTTGTAGAGAGTGAACATTAGTATAAAAGCAAAAATGTAATGAACCTAACTGGAATTTGAACTCAGCTACCAAATTTCTCATTCTGAACCGCTATCCATTACACCACCTACACAGCCACACATTTCTTTTGAACTGACATTTATTCTGATTTTGTTTAATGTATTGTTATACCAGAACATTACCTATTTTATTGTAATAGACTCTCCCACACATAATAAGTAGTAGTAATAGTAGCGGTCGCCAGTTGGGCTCAGTGGTGTTGAGTGAGTCAGTCGATGTCGGACATTGAAGTATCAACCATCACAACTAGATTGCTGCATCATTAACTCTTATTTCAAGTCCCTAACGTTTCGTACGTCGAACCTAATTTAGGACGACTTAGTGAAATACAAGCCTTCACTGTAAAAACTACTCTACAACATGTATATAGCCAAAAACTATTTATATCGTTGTTATTATTATTATTATTTTGCTAGAAATACTGTTCACCTGTACCTTTTGTTTCAGATGTTACAATGGTGGTTAAAAGTATTGGGATTCTTGCAGTTTTGATGCATTATTTTAAACCTAGTCTCTAAGCTGCTGAAAGTGCTCAGAGAATTTAAAACTGTATTGCCCAAAATTAGTTTCTGCATTTTCAACTTGTCCTTTAAAATAAAGGCCAAAAGTTGATGACCCTCAGTAGTCGATTATGATGCTTATAAATGCCAGGCAAAGGGGAAACTAGTTGAAACTTTCAGACGACCAAGGATAAAAGAAAGTAGAACATTACATAAAAAAGACAGTTTTCGAAAGTTCAAAATTGATTTTTGATACACCTTGTGAGAGTGACGTACAAGAATATATTACTGTCCTATTTGAATAATGATTTACTAAGTGTAAATTAGATGTGGCGCAAATATAGAGTAGCCAATGAGGACTGAACTCATTATTCAGTTGGTCTAGTGAAACAAGCTTGCTAATCATTACACCACATCAAAGTGCTCCTGTCCTATTTTAAAATAGCAAAAATTCAGTCATAATTCTGCTATATTTGTTAGTGGAAAGGGAAATAATATTTGACACCACTTGACCCATATAGCTGCCAATGAACCAGAAAATCAAATTCATTATAAGTTTTATATATTTGAATTGCCATATGGCAGAAAACTCAAGAGCAGGAGGAGGATTATGAACTGTCCCAGAATGCATTGCTCTTTTCTGGGCATGAACAATGAGGCAGCCATATTGAAAACCATAAATAATCCAAGCAGCCATTTGGTGCACTGGAGACAGAGTTATTGAATCAGTATTTCATTACAGCAATGTCTTTTTCTGGGATCTTTTGCATTGTCTGCTTAACCCCAAGCTGAACAAAAATAAAAATAAATACACCAAAGTAAAGCAAAGATTCCATCAATAATCCTATGTAAATATATAAGGAGGAGGCTTTTTATAATTTACGAAAAATAAAAATAGATTTCCATCAAACAAATATGATACATGATTATTACAGGTGATTGATAAGAGGATACAGCACATGTAATTTATTTATTAATCTTGTAGCAGAGTTATAACTTTGAGTAAATAATTACAAACTCTCTAACATTTATATATACAAAAATACTTGTAAAAATGAGAAACAGCAAGACATGGAAATGACAAAATGAGTATTATTTATTATTACTGGTTGTTATATGGTTCAAATGTAGATCAAATGTGGTTTGAAATCTGACAGAATGATAAGATAAAGAATAAGTAAACTGTATACCGTCTTTCTAGTAAGTTTTTTTATAGACGTGTAATTAGTGTCCAGATAATTTAGTCAGAAAGTACAAGATGTGTCAGGGTTTTTTACCTCAAAATTTTGTTGAGTGGTAAGAGAGAAATGTTACTATTATGGCCTTTAAAAGGAAAAGGAGCCAAAATTTTCATTGACACACCTGTTGATGGCCTTTCCGGGTTGACTGCTTGTCCAATACTGAGAATGTCATGTGTTTGTGCATGTAGAGGAGAAAAGTGGGGTCACTTCTCATTGGTTTAGAAAAAGTGACCTCCATGAAAAAACTTTAAAATTTCTGACAGATATTGTGGTCATGTACTTACATTTTAAGTGCTAAATGCTAAATGTTTGTTTTCAAATGTGAAATAGAAAAAAGGTTTTGTTGATAAAACTTCATGGATGCATCTTTTAAAGTTCATCAAGAGGTAAAATTTTCTAACATAAAATATTCCTTTGTTTGTATAATGAAGATTAATAACGTTCAAAATTCTTATTTTTATAGACTGAGAGAGAGTCCATATTTCAAGCCTTGTTTCACTTTCCTTATTGTTATTGACTAAAAAATATTGCTTGGCTTGTGCTGATTGGTTGAGATATTTTTATTTTGATCTTAGTTTTTTTAAATAAAAATGATTTCTGCTCATTTGCACCATGGTGTGATAGTGTTCACTTCAGTGGTATCTGCCCAGTACCTAATGGCATATAAGGCCTTTGGTGAGGTTTGACTTTCTTTTGTACAAATTGCCAATGCATTGTTTGTCTCTTCAATCTTGTTTACAGATGAGGCAACATTTGGAAGAGATGGAATAATAAATTTACACAACTAACATTTATGGATGTATTGGAATCCCCATGGGACAATACATGCTAGACACCAGCATCAGTTTACGTTTAATGTGTGGACTGGAACTGTAGGTGACTGCCTGGGCGATCCATATGTTTTCCCAGCATGTCTTACAGGAGCTGTCTCCAGGGACTTTATTTCAAACACACTTCCAGACCTGTTAGAGAAGGCACCCCTGCTAATATAAAGATGCATGTGGCTCATGCATGATGGCACTCCTGTACATTTTAGTCACATTGTTTGCGATGCACTGGCTGAAATCTACCATAAAAGATGGATAGGTAGGAAGGACTGGTTCCATGGACTGCATGTTCCCCTGATCTCAATCCTTTGGATTTTTATCTGTGGGGCCACCGAAAACAATTGGTTTATGCAGCAGACATTACTAATACAGAGAGGCTTCATCAACCTGTTATGAGAGCCTGCAAAACCATTCAACATCATGTGAGCATATTTGAAAGGGCCCGCCAATCAATGATCCAATGGGTGTATGTGTGTGAAGAAGCAAGCGGAGGACATTTTGAACATTCATTATGAGTTGCTGTGTTGAGGTATAAGCCTTTTGAACATATGTTTATATGGCTATTTTACCTTGTTTTGTTGTCAGGAACCAGCCACAAAAGTTTGTAAAAGTATTTTTGATACACCCTGCATATATATATATATATATATATATATATATATATATATATATATATATATATGGAGAAATATAGTCTTAAGGTGTGCTATATTTATGGGATAAAATGCTCAATATTGGAGATAGAGCATGTGTAAATATAAAAGTGAACAGTGAAGTCAACACTTAGAGGCAACAGTCCGTTTCATGCTAGATGCAATCGTCAGGCCATGAGTGCTGTTATTTTTCTCAGCTATTTATATATATGGGTCAGTGGTGCATTGTAGGTAGTCTATTTTGGCGGTTGTTTATTTGTTTATTTATTTATTTATTTATTTGGGTTAAATTTTTTGCTTGTCATTATTTATTTTTTTCATTTATGTTTATTTTCATTTCTTATCTTATATATTTGTATTTTATTTTTATTTTAATCCGTGTTTTTATTAATGTAGTAAAAAATTTGTTTATATTGCTTATTTAATAGTTTTGTTTTGGTTTGGGAAGATAATTAAGGCTATTTATTCAATTTTGGGGTTGACTGTTGTAGTTTATTCTAACTATTATTACTTCATGTATTTATTTGGATTGATTATCTTTATTTGTTTTTGTAACAGTTAATTTATCAGGATCAGTTTGTTAGTTTATTTATTTAGTTATTTGGATGAATTTAGATTAATTTATTTTACTTGTTTTTTATTATTTATTTATTATACTGTATATTTTTATTTACTCTTTTCAGTTTTTGATTTTTAAGTACATAGTATTTTTTTATTGTTATATAACAGTTATAGCTATGTTTTTCGTCCAATTTTTGGTTTAATTTTTATAGTCGAACTAATAGTTTGGTCATAATGGTTTGTTAATTTGTTTATTATTTATTTTATTTATTTGGGTTCATTGATTTTGTTTTTTATTTATTTATTCTATTTCATCTATTCTAATGTGTGTGATTTGGTAATTTGTTTGGGTTAATTTATTTTACTTATTTTATTGTCATTTTGTTTATTTATTTATTTGTTTATTTTGTATTTTATTTTTTTTATATTTTTTCGATTCTTAAGTAACATAGTAAAAAAAAATCAAAAACTGAAAAAACCCGTCAAAGTGCAGTTGAAATGCACTGAAACGAAGTTGCATCTTTGTAGTGAGTAAAATGGTTTTGTCTATATGATAAAATTATAATATATATATATATATATATATATATATAGAGAGAGAGAGAGAGAGAGAAAGAGAGAGAGAGATATGCATGTGCATGTATTCCTGATTCCACTTTCTGTGCTATTAACCATTAATGCACAAGCACTTGCATCTTCATAATTCATTATTTCTACAACTTTCCAGGAAAGTCATGATATTTTCAAATTTTCTATTTTGGGTTTAATATATAGTTCATGGGAACAGCCACATCCACTATTTGACAGATCTTCATTTCTCAGTCTGCCATTGTTAAGCAAGGACATGATGATCTGTATATATTTCAAAGTCTAACAGTATCTTTATTAATAATATTTTCATTTTCAAATCACCAGAAGTATCTGGTGGTATTTATTTGAGATCAGGTGGCAGCAAGTCTACTATAATTTCCAGCATATTCCTTAGTATACTTGTTGACCCATCGTAACATCAATGTCCTCAGAATTTCCCTTGATTTCTAATCTCATTGCTTTCTGTAATAATTCACAATACGACAATTATCACAAACATGTTACTCATCATCATGTTTCAAAGTTACTTCTATTCTTGGAAGAAGATCTGATACTTTTCATTTTTCAAGTTTTTTTTTTTCTCTTGTGTCCCTACTGTTGGTTGTCAACAAGAGTCAAGGGTCAACAAGAGTCCTTCAGTTTACAATGCTACCCATCTTCATATTTTTACAAACTTCAACAATGCAGCAGTCTGGATAGTCTTTATTTTCTTTTGACCTCAAACTCTATTAAACGCTTTGCCAAGAACATTATTTTGAACATCTATTGCTAATGACACAGGAAAAATAGCATCTGACCCCACACCCTGCTATACTTTATGTTTACAAGAGCCAGATCAGACCAAAAATCAAGTATTGCTGCCATATCTGGACTGGAGCTGCTCTATCCTCACTTTCCTGTCTTAATAGAGTTCATAAACATCTATGAGAGCTTGTAAGTGATGAATTCTAATTTCCTTGCTCATTAGATTTAAAAATTAAGTTGAGTAAAATATTTTAATTTAATTTTCAAACACAGTCCAACTTAAACCCAACTTACTTGTACAGTTCCCAAGATATCATTGTCCCCATATGGGTCATGTCTTCTTCAACCCAGGGGTA
This sequence comes from Acanthosepion pharaonis, assembly GCA_903632075.3. NCBI lineage: Eukaryota > Metazoa > Mollusca > Cephalopoda > Sepiida > Sepiidae > Acanthosepion > Acanthosepion pharaonis. The sequence goes on from CAHIKZ030004296.1 coordinate 660,959, forward strand.
TCTGGTGGCCATTGTCAGGGACCGAGTTTCTACAAATCTTCAGTACTCATTCCATTAATACTTCAACATTGTTTTTGTCTGAATCATATATATTTATTTATAAGAACGAGAAAAAGCAAACAAAGCCAAGGTGTATGTACTCAAGGTGTACTTATATACTGCACACCAGAGAAGTAAACAATTAAAAAAAACAGAAGCTGATGAACAGGTAGACAGCCATAAGATTTACAAAAGAACAGGTAAATGGGTAAAGAAAACAAAGATGGAGGTGGTAGGTACATTCAGAGATTCCAGCTGTTGCTGTTTCTAGATGAACAAGAGGTTAAGATGGGGATTGCTTTATATTGGAAGAGGGTGAATGTCAGCTATGAATGGTAAAAACAACATGTAATTAAAATAAAGAAAATCAACAGCAATTATATTTTTCTCATCTTAAAAAACATTAAACATTTTTTTTAATCATTTCACCTCAAGCAAGCCAATAATGCCACTAGGATGCAAGGGATTACTGGTAGTGAAAGAGAATCAGAAGACTGAAGTGAGGAGAAAGAATAAAAAAAAAAGGTTTCAGAAAGAAGATGGCAATTGGCATTGCATTAAAATTTTTGAAGATTGTAGGTGGCAAGGAAGCAAGAAATCGGAAGTGAGTTCAACAAGTAAGAAGTACAAGAAGATCTTTTTTATTAAGTTTTGCTAAGTTTCTTATAGTTTTCCTTGTGGGGTGGGGAGAAGAGAGTGTAAAAACTGTCTGCAATGATTATTGTTTCAAGTGCTTTTGTCCAATTCATTGACCATTTTCAAGAGGTTCATTATTAATAAGTTTTCCTGTGTTTGTATTTGTGTTCTAAGTTGTATTGTCTCTAAGTAGTAGAAATTCTAAGCTGTGCTAGAAGAAACATGGTTGTGATTCCATTTTGTGATGTCCTTTAAGAGACAGCCAATATGTTACTACCATTGCTAAATAGGATAAGGTTGAGTCTTGGTTTAAATTGTTTTATAAATTATAATTTATAAATTTAAATTGTTTATCATAAGATGTCTTTTACAAATAGATATCTTTACAATGGTGGTGTTACCTACAAGAATTTGTCTAGTGTGGGTAGGTAGTTGTCTTTGGGTGTCCAAATGTTTTTTTATTGCAATGAGATCCCTTAAGTGGTTTATCAGCTTTATACTTATCATCGTCAATATATATCCATTGTAGTCACTCAGTTTATTACAAGAGCCATGCTCTTGTATAGGTCTGGTTTAGTTTGTTTTGTTTTATGGCATATCAACACCAATGGGTTATTTATGCTGACAACTTTTTTTTTTGTGGTAATATTTTGTTTTGTCAAAAATCTATTTCTGGTAATATTTTTTCCCTCAAAAATGTATAGCTAGTAATATTATTTTGAAAAATGTATTGCTGGTAATATTTTTTTTTCAAAAATTATATTGCTGGTAATAGTTTTTTTTCCTTGAAAAATTTATTTCTGGTAATAACTTTTTACAAAGTATCTCTGGTATTAAAACCTATTTTTATACTTTCATAAGGCTTTTTACCTCAGTTTCAGGGTTAACTATTTGCCCATAGCTGTGATCCTAACAGTTCAGGGTGGACCTGGGAACACCAGCATTTAAGAGGTGGTTCTATGCTCCTCAAAACCTCCTGATCAGAGGCCTTGCTGTTGGACGTAGTTTATTGTCTTACTTATCGTGCTCTTGTATAGGAAAGTAGAGTCTAAACTTAAGAACAATGTAGTTTATTAATTTTGCTGTCTTGTCCAAGAAGAGAAGTGGAAAATTTTCCGATTTCTAAAGGAGGCATCTTTTTGGTCAGTTTAACAGTGGAATGAGCCAATGTTAAATAGCAACTGAATTGATAATTCCACTTTAAATCATGAAATGTGAGATTGTGTAAGTCATGTATAGAAGATAGGAAATCACTGCATTATATTTAGCTTCAGCCGAATCATGAAAATCTATCTTCATGTAACTGGGTGGAAATTTGATAAAAATCACTGATAAAAAAGTGCATCCATCTAAATCCCCAAACCTGTGTATCATAATCACAAGAGTTATTATAATAGAGCAATCAGAAAAAAGCCACTTGAAAAAAAAAAAAAAATGAAGGTTCCTTTTCATTTTTACAATTAATTCTTATTTGCATGATTTTTTGAACAAGAAGAGCAGAGGTCTGGAGATAACCTCAGTGTTGAAATTTGTTTCACCTGCCTATGGCCAACTAAGAAATATGGCAGATTCTTGGTTATGGTGTGAGAAGAAAGCAAGAGAACAGTTTGTTGAAAGATTCCTGAGAAAATACATTCTGCCAGAAAGACTTCTGATGTCTATTGGCGGTTATTTGGACAAAAGCAATCTTATTTTCATAGAAGAATGACTTCCATGCCCAATGGTAAAAAAAACAAAAACAACAGCTCCAAAAAGCATCCATTTTAACTTACAACAAAATATATCTTCTGACATGAATCCTACTGAACATATCTGGGTTATTTTTTATTGTAAAATAAGCAAAATATTTAAAGAAGAAAAAGAAAGAGAAGAAAAAGAAAGAGAAGAAAAAGAAAGAAAGAAAACCATAAAAGAAGAAAAAGAAAGAAAGAAAACCATAAAAGAAGATTTGCTTAGTGTTTTCAATGAACACAGATCAGATATCCCACAAAATAATGGATCAGATAATTTTGAGCTTTCAAAGTGTATATTACTGTAAGAGTATTCAACCATATAGCTGAAAATCACATAGTTAAACCTCCTCTTTCTTATCAACAGAATAGGCAGACCATGTACACACACACACACACACACACACACACACACACACACACACACACACACACACAGCTACTGGTGTCAAGATCAAGGGTGAGAAAAAGGCTGGTTTGTGATATCGGTATTGAAGCAGATCATTACAGTGTTCCCATTTCTGAAATGATTAACCAGCGTTTGTTGTTCAAACACACACATAATAGTGCCAATTAAACAAATTTCAGTTCACATAATATTTTTTAAAAATATTTGAATCTGAGGTTGGCAAACTGTTTGGGAAAGTTGGCCAGATGAGATATTTTTAGGACTTGTGGCCAAAGTGAACTCAAATAAAATTATCCATATAAATTAACACTATATTTTCAATCATTTATTTTAATCCATGTTAAAGAATATTTTCCATTTTAAATAAACACACACTGTAAATGAATTCATTTCACAATAAAACTAAGGATGAAGAACTAATGATAATGATGAAATTATTTTTCTTATATAAAACTAAATCAAAGAATGGTTCAATATGTGTACTTCTTACCATCAAGATTGATTGTAAAATATTGATCAGTTAAGATCGCCCTAGATGCAGATTTTGCATACTTCATTCTTGAAAATGTCTTATATAAAAACAAGCTGTGCCCAAAATTTAATGAAATTATTTGCCAGGCAAAATATTTTGAAACAGAATATCTTGTGGAAGACTTCAGGGCAAAGATCTGGTTGTCAAAATATTTAACACGTCCACAAACGAAAAGGATAAAAAATAAAACAATAAAGTGCAATAAAAAGTTATATTTGCAAATTGTTGATTTTACAAAGAACATTTTAAGTTTCTTCCTTTGAAGACAAAGTTTTTGTGCCACTGGAAATAGACTACACAAGGGAAGATTTTTTTGTCCCAAGTGTAACTGATTACTTAATAAATTGTCTTATCTTTATACTATAAGCACAGACTGAGTAGCAGACACAAGGCTCTGCATGAATATTTAATAGAAATATGGTAAAGTTTTGAAAGTGTGTTAACTGAATAATATAAAATTTCTAACTTAAAAATTATAGATGCCTGAAAGTTGAAATTTTACAGATTTATAATATGATATATTTGATATACAGAACTTGAAACAGTAAGTTCTATGCTGACAGTTTCTTCTCTCACACTTTTCACCTGTGAAATTCTCTCCTATGTTCTTGCTTTCCAGTCAACTTTGACCTTCAAAACTTCATGTCAATTGTTATGTTCTGTCTTCTTAATTCCAGTTCTTTTATTGTTCTCTCTCCTTGATAATGTTTTCTTTTTCTTGAATCGTAGTGGCTTTATTGCTTTACTTGAAACGCTTAGAAAAATATTAAATGCAGTGTAATTCTATGTCTTCTGGCTATTGTATTTTATTAAAAATGATGAGTTTTTATTTTATTTGAAACTGATTCTAATAATGTGTCCATTATAATTTGAATCTAAGTTGTTTGTTTTAACAAATCTTAATTGATATAGATTTGTAAGGACTACAATTGTTCATCTTGGGTGCATTTGAAAAGTTAATTTTCCCTCATTATAGTTATAAATATCTTTGTATAATTTTTATATCATTTGTTTTCTTTGATTATAACAAGCCCAATTTTTAATTTTAATACTTTCTAAAATAACAATGTTTTAATCTTTTTTATGTATTATTTATTGTATGTATGATAATTTTTGTTCATACTTAAATATATTATATGAATAAAGAAAAGACATTTATTTTATACATAATAATATGAAAGTAAAAATAAGATAAATTTATCAGATTTTATTCATTAATTTCCCTACTATTAATTGCTTTTCTGAATATTTTGAAATTAAATGCAGTGAATATAAAAATTAGCAATGAGGATGTTTACTTGCTAAATTTACAGTGGACAAGGTATGGATCTGTTACTGGGTGTAATGGGAAAGGGGCAATTATAAAGTATAAATTTAATTTTATAAACATTTTTTGTGTTTGAAAATATAAAACTAAACTTATTGGGAATGAATTTGTTTAGTATTGTCCTTTTTCTTTTTTTTTTTTGAAAAAAGAAATGAAATGTTTAATTGCAGAAAGACTTGGCTTGACCTGAGGTTCTATGGGTTACACACACTGAGGTGTTGTGGGTTAGACCCACACAAGAAACAATATTCACACTATCAATTTTGTAAATATCAAAATCATTTTCACTAAATCTGTTCTGTATGGAACTAGTATAGAAGCACACCATATGACAAAGAAAAAAAATAATGAACCAACTGAATTGTTTTATTATGTTGTTCAAAAGTTCAAATTTCAGAGGCTCTAAAAGGAAATGCAAATGGAGTCGGCAATTTAAGCAGACATCAGCAGATGTGCCCATTTCAACAGGATTTTATTTTGGCTACCAGCAACTTCAAACAAATTGTCTTCAATCATCTACCCACTTCCCAAAAAAAAAGTTTACACCCAAAGGCACAGCTGAAAGTTCAACAGATTCTCTCTCTCTCTCTCTCTCTCTCTCTCTGTGAAGGTAAATCCTCTCTCTCTCTCTCTTTCATGCGTATACAAAAACCCCTTTTATTTAAACCCAAACATCTGAAAAAAAAAACACCCATTTCCCTGAAAGCATTTTCTTTTAATTCTTTAAATTACAACATTGTTGTTCTTGTATCTCAACTTTTTGTTTTAATCATATATATATATATATATATATATATATATATTTTTGAACAATAAAAAATATTAAAAAATTAAAATCTTCAGACACACTGGGTTGTATATTAATATTCCTTTGTTTTTATTAATATTTCATTTAGATTCCTCGACTAGTTTCAACCAACATGGCCATCATCAGGATATATATATATATATATATATATATATATATACAAGAGAGAGAGAGAGGGAGAGAGGATCATTGTTATTAAATTTTCTACCAAATTTTGTTATGACACAAGGTTAATCTAAACTTGCCTCCATGTAAGAATTAAGCTTTGGTTTTCATTTATGTGCAGATACCATGACAATGGAGACAAGTATTCAGTATTCACATCAGAAATATAAAAGTGATTGAATGGGAAATTGAAATATGCTTGGTGGTCAGGGATTATAGAAAAGTATCAAAATTATAATTTAAGTTTAATAATAAATACTATATAGTCATTGGTCTGGATGAAATATTACAGCAGGTCAAATTTAGCCAGCAGACCATCCTGTACCTGCTGCAGGATTCCCCCAGTTAGTTGAGCTGGCTCTGTCAAATGAATCCACCATATTCAAATGAAAGCTGACCAAATGTAGTATAAATCATATTCATTTGGACTTGCGAATCCATAGTAGGAGTTCCAGTGGGAATTTGGATTCACAAGTGGTTTCCAGCTGTATATATACACACTTTTAGGATAGTGAGATCCAGTTTGAATTTAAGGTTTCCTTCTCCTAAACTGGCTGCCACCCAGGGTTATAGGAATATGTCTTGCTATTTTTCCCATAGATGGGAGGAGAAGAGATAAATTCATATTTTTCCCATCTAAGGGAATCTAATAAACTTGACTGGGAATCAAACTCAGCTCAATCCCAGCCACTACCCTTTACTTCACCATGCCTCTACCAGTGGACCATCATTAATTTTGATTGTTGAATCTAAAAGAAATTTCTTTTTTGTAAACAGATTTGTTTTATTTACATTTGCTATGCTTGTATACAACAAAACACTTACTAATTTCCACACATTAGCATTATCTCAAAGAAACAATAGCAATAAGAATTGCAAAAACAAATAATACTTGTCAAAACTTTTCATTATATCTATTACATGCCACATATGCAATGTTAAATAAGCCGACCAACAGGGTGAGATAAGGCAAGAAAAAAAAATAGTATTCCGATATGAGAAGAGGATGTTTTGTTTGTAGGCAGTGTGTGAGATGCAATGCATAACAGCAGCTGGGCAACAAATGAAAGCTTGTCAACAGGTAACAAAAAGAAAATTATCCTTTTTAGCAACTAACAACATCTGACCTCGTGCCCCGACCACCCAGACAAAATCTTATTCCCTAAAGAAAGAGGCTACACAGTTGGTGGATGAGTCAGCTGAAAAAGACAGCTGAACTCAGAAAGTAAGATTTCCATCAATTTCAAACTATCGAGGTTTCTTTAGTGTCTCATATATCTTTTATATGCTATGGCTTTTTAGGACGTGGATGATCATGGCTCTCAACAACTTCCGGTCTTTAGTTGCTCAAGGTAATTTCTGCGTCTTTACCATCCCTTTCCGTCTTTGTTCTGCTATCTATTTACTCAAACTAGTTAAGTACGTTACATCAGTGGCTCCCCAACTTTTTCTCTGAGCCACATTTTTGGAATAAAAATTTGTTCGCAGCCCACCAAATTTTATGTGATAAAAAGTACATTTAAAAATAAAAACTGAGAGAGAGAGTTAAAGGGGAATAACTGCAGATTCAAAATCAGAACATTATCATTGATAACTCTCTCCTCCAATTTGTGGACCGTAGTTACTATATTCTTAATACTTGATATAATGCAAAAATATCATAATGATAAAATCATTTAATAAGTATTTATAACTATTTATACTAGGACTCATGCTTGCAATTACAAGTAATCCATAATAATATTTTAAATTTTGAAATTATATTTATTTTTGGCATATGAATTTTTTAAAATTGTTTCTAAATCATTGTCTTTCAATCATTCCACCTCACCTGCTCTCTTCTTCAGCTGCACCTAGGCAGTACACTGCACTGTTTAGGAATCACCATGTTACACACTGCTTTCAGTATATCATGTGAGTATTAAATTCTCCATGCCCTCTTTTCCCATTATGTGTCCAAAAATTTCAACTGTCTCTTTCAGATAGTAAATATCTGTTTCTTTGTTGCTCCTACTTTCCTTAAGACTTCCTCATTGCTCACATATTCTAACTATGGCATTCTCAGCATTTGTTAGTAGAACAATATCTCTGTCACTTCAAATTACCTCTTCAGATGTGAGTGGATTGTCCAGCATGCACTGTCATATAGGCAATTAGATATTACATAGAAGTTCAGTACTCTTATCTTTTTGTTGGATACAAAAAAAACGCAAGACAGAATTAAATAAGTGAATATATATATATGCTATGACTTTTCAGGACATGGATAATCATGGCTCTCCACAACTTCCTGTCTTTTATTGTACTGGGTAACTTTTACTCAAGTCTTTACCTGTTTATCCTTGTTCTACTATACATTTACTCACACTCGTCAAGTATGTTACATGTTGTTCACCCCGCCCAGCTCTTCCATCAATATGTCCTATAAGTGTTAAATTCTCTAGGCCCTCTTTCCTTATTATATGTCCTTGAAATATCAACTGTCTCTTTCTGATTATTAGTATCAGTTTCCTTTTTCTGATTTTCTTTAAGACTTCCTCATTGCTCACATGTTGTATCTGTGATATTCTTAGCATTCGTTGGTAGAACTACATCTGTGTCACTTCAAGTCTCTTCTTCATCTGTAATGAAAATGTCCTAAAGGTGATTAGATATTACATAGCAGTTCAGTATTCTTAGTTTCTAACAATATTTTCCTATCTCTTAATACTTTTAGTTCCTGAAAGGTATTTTTCACTATACCATAAGGAATTAATCTCACACTTTCTGTTAGTATACTCCACTATTATCTGCGCTTGCTTGAGTTAACTTCCCTGCCACCTACAATCATCAAAATTTAAATACAACACCAACTGTCATCTTCTGTCTTCCTGAAATTTTCCTGTTTCTTTGCTTAACATTTGGAAGGCATTTTTCACTATCCCAATGTACCTCATATTTTGGTGTCACATCTATCCTCTGTTCAAACACTTCCTAGATATGTATGCAAAAATGTTTAGCATTGTATTCAACAGGATTCTTAAAAGAGAAAAATCAAAAATAGTTCTGTTGCAATTTTTCAAGTGAGAAGAATTTTCTGTGATAAAAACTATTTTTTAAAAAGAGTACTGAAAAATGTTTGTCTACTTAATTTCATATGAGATTCAACAAATAAATGTCTGAGAATAATATCACATATATTAGAGATTTTTTTTGTAAAGTATTTGACATATTATAGCTACTGCAAACCTCCTACTCCAAATCATACTAGGGATGGGTGCGGCCTTTGTATTTGCTATAACTTAATGGTGTTTTATAACACACCTGCATTTTGCCTACTGATAGAAAGAGAAAAGATAACTAATGTAATTGTTTATAATAAGTTCATAAATGGTACATATTGTACCCAACCTGCTCTTTAAAATGAAAAAAAAATATTGTGATGTGATTTTTCAGGCAAAGAAGTTTCCAAGCTAATGCATTTCCATAAAAGAGTATTAAAATGTTGGTCTACGGAATTTCACATGTTATTGATGGAATAAATATCAGGGAATAATTTCGCAACTATTAAAGTTTTTCTTGTTAACTATTTGACATATGTTCAAGCTATTATGTCCATCCAAGACAAAACCATGTTATTTGACAATCAAAGTTTGCTTATAATGTATATGAATCTTACAATAAATTGTCATAGACTCTATTAACAGGCCCATTACCAAGAAGGAAGCTAGGGGACCCATCCGGGAACATTATTTTCCCCTTCTATCTGTGAATGTGATGTGAACTCACTTTTATGTGAAAAAATCTTTTACTTGTGGTTTCTCAGAACTTAATGGTTGCTCCTCCACAAGTAATACACTGGCAACAGGATTGACTATTCACCTTGTCTTTTAATAACTTCTTCTGTCAAAGGTCAATTGTTATCTAATCCTCTTATGCTCATAATATTCACTTTCTTCTATGTCTTCTTATATTCATACTAGCAGTAGAGCCCGGCGTTGCCCGGGAATGTAACAGTAAGAGATAGATCAAGTATTGACCATCATAAAGACTGAAAAATAAAATTGACAAAGATTATTGTTTAAGGTTGACGGACACACATGTCTTAATTAGTTTTTTTTTTTTTTTTAAAGCATTCTGAATGTAAAAATAAAGAAAAAAGTGTGCAAGACAATAAGAAACACTACCTGCCAAAAAAAAAAGTGAAGTTTTGTTGAAATTGGTTGAAAAATGTAGGAAATCCGATCCCATATATAAACGAACATACACAAACAACCAACCTGGGTTTTATAAGTATAACTCGATATGAGTTGTCCCCCTTTCATTCTCGTGATGCTTCTCAATCGTGTTTTCAAATTGATTTCATGCAAAAACAATTGTGTTTTTCTAATTTTTGGTGCTGTTAGAACCACCGCAAGGTAATTTTATGTAGTTCTGTGAAGTTTTGTTGAAATCGGTTGAAAAATGTAGGAAATCCGATCCAATTTATAAACGTACAGACACACACACACACACACAATCTGTGTTTTATAATAAGTAAGATCACACACCTCATTCAGTAACCATCTAACTTCAGTGGATCTTGAACCTTGTAAGTATAAAAAAAATACTTTTTTTTTTTTACAATGATGCTCACCTTCTACAGGGACCAAGAGCCACTTGAGGTCGAGGATTACAGAGTAAGAGGCACCACTCCAAGCAAGGTGATAATGACACTAAGATGGGAGTGAAAAAGAAAGAAAAGAATTTAGAAAGAACAGGAAACAAAGAATAAACCTTTACTGATGTTCAGAAGACTGGGGAGGAGTGTAAACCAGATAATAGGCAAACCTATCTGCTCCTATTAAACTTCTAAAATATCATTATTTAAATTAGGTTTTCACTGTATTCATATAACCTTGCAGCTGATTAATTATTTTCCACCCTACAACACTATTCCGACAGACAAAGCATTGTGAGCCTCTCGCTATTTCCATGGAAAGAGATCAGCTGAATTCATTCCTTAGTTCCACCTGTTCTAACACTCATGGCTAAGACCCATTATGCCACACCCATTACCTTCATATGTAAGTTCCACTCAAGCAGCTTCTTCCCATGAACTGTTATTTTGAGGAACTGCTTCCCAAGAGGATATTTCCCCGATCACTACAATCTTAATTTGTTCAAGTCTAGGGTTAACCATTACTTTCCCTACATATTCCCATAAACTCTCCCTCTTACTGCTTATTCTGTAACCCTCTACCTTGAGTGGCTCTTGAATCCTGTACAGGGTGAACATTATTGTGAAAAAAAAAATGTTTATTTTAGTACAGAATGAGACACACAGTGAAGATCAAATTCCCAGCAGTAATCCTGATCTGCAAAACCAACTTGCTAGTTGCAATTTCACAGTTGGGGGCCTAAGTATACGTCTTGAGAGGTAAGCAAACTATGCAAATGAAAAGAGAAAAGTGACACATAACACATAGAGAAAATAACTGCTGTCTTTTCTTCTGGGATTGATATGAACATAAGAAAACATTTAGAATAACATCAAATAGGATGATAAATCTTCATAATGAGCAACCTGCTGTTCTGTTTCATTAGAGAATCTTGAAACAGTTTGATAAGTGAAAACTCGAACTGAAATGTAGTTGATCACATTCTAAAACTATCTGACAACCTTGTTGATGGCAAACACAGAAACAAAACTACAGAACTTCCTAGACAAGATTGTAAATGAAAGCAGGAAGAAAGGACTAATCACCAATTGTAAGAAGACAATATATAGTCGTTAGCAAGAGGAACAGTCCAAGATGTGAGCCATGAATTAGAGACATCAAAATCAGGGAAGTATAGAAATTTTAATATCTGGAAAATGTTTTAACATTTGAAAGAAAATGTGACACCAAAATCAGTAGTTGTATGAAAATAGTAAAAGATGCTTTCTAAAAACTAAACAAAGTATGAAGAAACAGGAAAATTTCATTAGAAAAAAAGAATGATGAACTGCTACATAATATCAATTCTAATATATAGTAGTGAATGTTAGACAATTTGTTTACAGATGAAGAAGAGACTTGAAGCAATAGAGATGATCTACAGAAGAATGCTGAGAATACCATGGATGGAACATATGAACAATGAAGAAGTTTTAAGGAAGATGGGAACAAAAAGAAAACTTATACTTAGAGGCAAATTTTGTCACTGACAGTGATTTTGATGGGTGCCATGTTCTGTTGCATCTTGGAGGAAGAAGAAATGTTTGTCTTTTTATAGACTTAAACAGCAACACCTAATGGGTGTTTGGTGATTTTAGGTTTCTTTATAACTAGCATCATGGGAAAATGTATTTTTTTTATTCATTATTATTATTTTATTTATTGATCTCATTTCATTGTTCCACACCATAAATTCATATCAACTATTGTAAATCTGCCTCCATGCAAATATGAACTGTTTTCAGTATTTCAACTTAAGGATTCAAAAAATATATTTATACATACACTAAAAGGACTAGCAGAAATATTACTTTGGATGTTTTAGTATTATTAGATAAAACCATATCAAATATTATTAGATTTTTTTATCAGCATTTCTTTCATCTTCATTTCATATCTCTGATGGTTACTCCTTGTCATGGTGGGGGAGGTTGCATGGCGCAATGACTCTGACAGCAATGTTCTAAACTTGGTAGGGCCACCCTTGGTGGTAAGGTCGAACATGAGGACCCAGACTAAGCACAACCAACCCCAAAGACCCCAACTGTGGAACAAGTGGCTAACAATTACAATAAATCTCAGCTGGCAAACCAATGGATGAAGAGGGCTACACATGACGGACATGCTACAGAAGGCATCACTCGAAATTATAACAATGTCAGCAACAGTTCATTGCAGTTTCATAACTGGATTCTACATGTCTCATTCCATACATGCCATAAAGAAAGGTCCTGAAATCAAGTGTGTGGGTCACTTCCTCGCAAATTGAGGTCCACCTTAAACAAATTCACATCATCAGCACTTTCTTTTACTTTCACTTACAACCAACTCTTGCAAAGCCAAACAGTGATAGGGAATGGATGATGGAAGCAGGTTTTGGTGAAACTGCATGTTGGCAGCGAATTTTGTCATCAATGCCATCATCATAAAGGAAGTGATCAGCAAAGAAGAAATTAAATTCTTGGACACAAGATAAAGCTGCCAACAATATTTATGTACATATATACCATTATTATTTGTATTTTAAACATTTTTATTATTATTCAATAAAGCCTTATCAAACATTATTAATTTCTGACAAGCATTTCTTTCAGTACCATTTAAGATGTTTATGTATTTTGTGCATTTATTTAATGGGATATTTAATAGAACAGCCCAAACACAGATATGCACAAACCAATTTAAAACTTTTATTATGTATATTAACAAATTGGTACATTTGTAAGATCAGAGTTTGTACAGTCAGTTATTGGCATAACACCCCAAAGTAAGTCAAAGGTCATTTACCTACTTAAACTACTTAAGAATGCAAGAGAAATCAGTGAAAAGTCAATAAAACTTTAAAAAAATCGTCTAATTTTCAAATACTTATGTCTAAGTGCATCTCTATCCAGATTTGTCACCCTTTTTCATTTGGGGTATGTAAAAGAAGAGATTTAAGAAGTTTAATAAAAACATTATCAAAATTATAAGCAAATATCTTTCTGCAATATGGTAATATCAAAATAATGCAGGAAAAAAAAGAAAAGAAAAGAATATCCAACAATGTTGTAGAAATCAATTAGATTTGTTTTTATAAAGAAGCAAGATTTTTGCAAAACAAAGGATTCGAAACATATTTTCAAAGTGCATCTATCAAATTCTTTTCTTTGGAAAATATCAAACTGATAAAAGTGCCAAAAGGAATGTTTAATAGATTTTATTACCGAATCTAATTAAAATTATTCTTTTAGAGAACAAATAAGGAAAGGTATGATTTTTATAGTTGTATATCTCACAAGTAATTAGAATCATTCCTTTCAGATAAAGAAAGACAAGAAAACCATCTTTCCACCCACAACAATTTATTTTTATTTTTTTTTTGCTTAAAGGAGGAAATAATACAAACAGAAGTGAAATAACAATGATAGTCAGATATTTCAAAAGACTGTAATTTTTTTCCAGAATAGAATCTGACCCCCATCCACAAAGAGGGAAAGAAAATAGTTTTCAAAGACTGAATATATTTATACTTTTAAGAATTGAATTCAGGATAAAGAGAAAAACATAATTGCAATGAAATTACTACTTCTTATAACAATAATGAAAGTGAAGAAGAGGAAGAAGATAATTAAAAAGAAGAGGGTGAAGTAAATCTGAGGGGTTAATATATTGGGAGTGTGCAAAAGTTCCCAGTTCTCTTTGTTTTTTGAAAACTAAATATCAAATACACACTTAAAAATCAGTTTTGAGTGTTCTGCATCCAGTGTTCATTTATTCAGTACCAAAGGGAACAAAACTGAAAGCATACAAGATACACATGCAACACTGCATGTTATTCCGTTTCAAGTTGGGCAAGACAACAGCAAAAGAGAAGATGATGACTGAGGAAGCTTGTGGTAATAAAATTAGCACATGCCATCTCCCCTTTCACTTTTAACCATCCCCTATAATAAAATAAATGTTTTCAGCGCTAAAGCTTAACTTGGCAAATAAAGCATCAGATTAGGACAGAAAAGAAATGAATCCCTCTCTCAGAATTTAGCAAAAGGTGGGTAAGTCTTGCACATTAAGCATTAGGATATTGGAAATTCTAGAGTGAGCATTGACAACCCTGCCCAAAATAAGGTAGTTTAAGCTTGTTTTGCTTTTAGTTTTTTTTCCATCAAAGTTAACTAGGGTATATATGCTCATTGGCCTCTTATTTTTGCCCTCACTTCCTTTAGTTTAATTCCCCCTTCCTTTTTCCATTAGGTGACCAGAGATGTCAGTTCTCTAGTGGATGCAGGACACCTTTCATTTTTTTGAGTGTGTTTTTAGTATTTGTTGTGTTTGGATGAGTGTGTTTTTGGTCAAATTACTGAATTTTTAAAATCTTGCATTAATTTCATCCAGTTAACAGATATTTCTGTTACATTGTGGGGGATTTTATTACTAAAACTATTTTGTTTTGTTTCTTGTAATTAAATCTGGTTTTCATTGTAAATATTCATTGGGGTTTTAAATTTTTTTTAAATTGTTAATTTATTCCCCAACCCCTACAGACAAATTGTACATATAGGGACTAGAGTCTCTGAGGAATTATGGTGGTTGTAGTAAGCATGGTAAGTAAGAGTGTTTTGTTTTAGTGTAGGGGTTATTGTGGTAAGTTTGGGTTAGTTATTGTGGCTAGCTAAGTTTAATTGTAAGACAGATGAAGACCAACATCCCCTATTTTGACCATGTGCCATATTTGTACCTTTTGTGTACAATAAATATCATTACTCAAATAAAGCTTCATAAGCTTCTACTTAGAGCTGTTGTTATATTATGAAGCCTATGGAAATGTTTTGGATGTAGCATTTCTTTTGGATGGTTTCCAAATTTCAAGAAAGATAAATTTGATTTGGAGGACAAACCACAAAGCAAAAGATCAAACAATTTTGAATTTATGCTCTTTTGGATGAAGACCAAACTCAGTCAACATTGGAATTGGCAGAAAAAAATTCATGTTGATTGCTAAAGATTTGTATGATGTTTACAAAGTATGGGAAGACTAAAAAATGTGGAAAATGAATGCAAACTGAACTGTCAGAATTTGAACAGAGATTCATCACCTGCATTTCACTTCAGAGAAAATCTTTTTTGTAGAAGATTGTCTCTGTAGATGAAATTTAGAGTCACTTAAATAATAAAAAATATTGAAAACCATGAGTGGTTGCCTGCAACATTAACCACAAAACCTTAAATTAAAAAAAAATTAGTATATTTGGTGAGATATGGTAAATATACCTGTTGTGAATATGGATTATCTCCTCTTAGATAATCCAAGCTATAAAAGCTGTATACTTCCGCTGTCAAGTCAGATGAGTAGTAGTATTCTTAATTGAATAAACGATTACTAGACAGAATCTCTTGTCCTGTTTTCATTACAATACCCACTCATAAAATGCTAAAACCTTGTGAAATTATTTACACTATTTACATTGTTCAAATTGCTGTGCTCATCTTTATTATCATATTCACAACATTTCGGCCATTGTATGCTCTGGCCTTCTTCAAGTGATGTACATCCTTGGGAGACATGGCCCAGTGGATAAAAGTGTTGGCTGAAGTAATCCACTGACTTCAGCCAAAGGTTTATGAGTTCAATACCTGGCCACAGAAGAGTTGAACATAAACTTGGAGACTGGAGTTACTAAGGGAAAATAACTGAAACTGAGATATCTGGAAGAGGCATGGCACATGGAACTAGAACAATCTAACTCCATGGACTAAATAAAGGGTTATTGTTTAAAATTTCAACGTATATATCTCCTGAAGAAGTCTGGAGCATACAACAGTCGAAACATCGTGAATATGGCAATAAAGATGAGGATAAGTCTGAACAATGTAAATAGCATAAATAGCTACAATATCTCATTTTAGAAATATAGACAGACACTGTGAAATTGTTAGTGCAGAATGTTGCTACCTTCAATTTGAAGTCTGAGTGCTGCAACTAAAGAAACAAAAAGCCATTTAAATAACAGGGAAGCCAGAAAGGCATACTGTTACAGAACAGCTCCAGTCCACATGTTGATTTGTTGGACAAAAAGAAAGACAATTAAGTTGGGATGGGAAATTCATCCTTACATAGAATATTCACCAGACCATCAGCTTATCATTCGTTTACATCAATGAAACATTTATTCTCAGGTTAGAAATTTAAAGATATCTATGATGTTCAAAATTACATTGACAACTTAATTGCATCAAAACCAAAGTCTTTTGAGGGTTTTTTTCATCAAAAATGTAATTTAAAAATCTCCAGAACATGTGCATAAGGTCATGAGGTGTCAAAATATTTTGATGATTAATAAGTACATGTAATACTTATTATGTAGAAAAGAATAAGCTAACAGAGCAAAATACTTAAGACATGATATATCTGATATGGTGGGGGATGAATTTTTTTCCCTACTTTTCCCCACTGAACCTAAGTGGCACTTACTACCAAATAGATTGTATCCACTTGATGACTTGGCCATTAGGGGAAACCATGACTGATTAGTACAGGTGGCACTATCAATGCATTTCAGTAGCAGTGGTTGTATGACTAAGTTGCATGTCTTAGATACATGGAACGACTATAAGATCTGAACAGTGAATACAGGCAATTATCATTTTCAACCTTGCTGACATTGTGACAAACATTTGTTGAAACAATCAGTTCTTATTGGCTTGAAGAACTATCAGCGCAAACAATTTTGACAGTAATAGATTAACTAATTTTCATAAAAATGCTGGAAAACTCTGTATATGATTAAGAAAATGATTTATGAACTCTTCAATATTTTTTACCAATTTCAATCATTGTAATATATGAATAGTAAATTTTAATTCAATATTTTCTGTCAGAATAATCATTGATTATCCAAAACATTTGATCAGCATGTCACAAATTTTCAGGCTACTAGTCTTCAGATGAAGCAATTCAAAGAATCTAAAGTCAGTAACCAGCCTTCAAACACTAGTATCCCATTGAACTAAGAATAATAATATCAGGAGTAGGCTCTGATGTCTTCAGTAAAGTCTGCTGGGCAATTTCAAGAAGACTTCACTTCAAAATGGAACTGAGAAGTCATCTTCTGTAACAGGTAAGAAGACACACTTTCCCATGTTAAAGACCTGATCTTTCATCAAATTTTCCTTTTGTGATAATGATAAAAAGTGTCTACTTATATTCCAGAGCTGAAGGCAGAATGGTTTAAAATTCTTCTGTAACAAGAAATATCTGGCGTATATTTCCTCAGAAGAAAATGACTATGTCCTCTTCATTTGCTAATGGTAGCCGAATGATATTTGATGATGGTAATTAGCTTCTATGAGGTGTGACTTGAACACATGTTATCATACCACTTGACAAGAAATTGGGATAAATTTTTTATACCTTGATATCCTTCCATCATCTTATTATCATTTGTACTTGGATAAAAAAGTCTTTTTTTAAAAAAAAATAAATGTAATAGATTTGGGTTAAAATTTGGTACTTCTAAGAACAAAGAACTCAGAAAAATACACCAGATTAAATTCTCTAATGATGTCTTTTGAAAAACCTGGCTTAGTTTTTAGATATTTTGAAGCTTAGCTGAGTTTGGCACTAAGCTGCAAGTGTAGGGTATCCAGTGAGGATACAAGTTTGTTAACCATTACCTCACAGCATCACTAAATATTTATGTAACTAATGTTAACCAGCTTCAGTTTTGGATTCATTATATAAATGTGTTATCAGCTCACTGGGCACTTGATCCATAAATTGGCTTAATTCCATAAAAATACAGTCTTTAGACCCCCAATTGTAAGACAGAAGCAAAAGGAAAGAAAAAGAGCAAGAAGAGAAAAAAGCCAAAAAGAACAATAAAATGAGCTAAGAAGAGAAAAAGAGTCGGAACAAATAAGAAGAAATGAATTGTACAAAAGAAAGTGATTTAAAAAGTTACAAAACTTATGTAGATGATGATAAAGAGATAGAAATGATAAAAAAAAGAGAAGAAGCAGAAAAAATAACATGAAAAAGTAATTAATAAAGAAGATGAGAAAGAAGAAATCTCAAAAGAAAAAACAAAAGAAAGCAAGAAAGAATGAAAGAGGAAAAAAGACAGATAAGGACAGGTATGAAAGCATGAAGACAAGCCATGGTACATAGATTTTTGAATTTAAGGACAGCACTATGCTGGTTGGCATGGTGGAGTAATAGATAGCAGTTTGGCCTGAGAAATCAGAAAGCCGAGTTTGAATTCCAGTCAGATCAATTACATTCTCTTACGTGCTAATACTCTTGGGAAAGGTATGAATCCTCTTCTTCTCACCTCCAGCTATGGGTAAATAGCAGGACAGATCAGGTTCTATAGCCTTGGATGGCAACTGGTCTACAGCAAAAAGAAATGGCAACTTACTGTGTGAAAAGATTCTGCCTTGTCAGTCATGTATCAAAAGATACATGATCGCCTAAGCGTGTATCACGCATGGCACATAACTGACTGATTGACTATGCTGATATCAAGACCTCATCCATTTACAGATGAGCTGGTTAAATATAGCCGTAAGTTCTATGCTAACAGTTTCTTTTCTCGCACTTCTCCCTTGTTGAACTCCCTTCCAGCTCCATGCTTTCCAACCAACTTTAATCTGCATAATTATCTACAGTCCTCCTGATTACTCTTTCCTCCTCCTGCTCATTATTAACGTTTCTGTTCCTAATACTTCCACACCCTGTAACCCATTGTGTCTTAGTGGCTTTACTGCCTTGCGTGGGGTGATACCAATTAAAAAAAAAAGAAAAAAAAATGAATAAAAAAAGACAAATGATAACTGAGGAAGAAAATGAAGGAAAATACAACATTTATATTTGTCAAGACTTAAATTATAAAAGTGAATATTATAGCAAATATATTAACTAGCATAGTAACCATCAAAAATGAAGGAATTATTTATACATGGACTGGAACACCAACATAACATCAGAGTAGTTATACACTTTACAATCATGATCACCTTGTACAAGACCCAAGAGCAACTCAAGATAGAGATTTACAGAGTAAGAGTCAGTTCAATCAATGTTATAATGCCACCAAGACACAAGGGGTCACCAGAAATGAAAGAGAAGGAAAACACTTTAAAAGGTACTGGAAATCCAATCCTAAACAAGAAATAAGGGATAAACTTCTACACCTGTTCAAAAGACGAGGAGGAATGTGAACCAGACAATAGGCAAATAATGTACTCCTCAAAATGTTGCTTCCTGCTATTTCAGCTTAGGAGTACTGTAAAAAGTATTAAGTATATATATATATATATATATATATATATATATATGAAGAAAAATTTGGAAAAAACAAACAAAAATCCTTAGATGCAATTATGTTGTTTAAAAAATGAATGAAATGTCGACGTCTGACGTTTCGGTTTAATAAACCTTTTTCAAGACAATATTCATTAAAATACAATTCAGTTCAACTTGACAAAGACGATGGACATAGACAACAAGTCTTATCCAAAACAGATAACTGAAAATTTTTAAAATGATCAGCTTTCCGTTTAGCATGGTCACGTTGTCATCACATGGGCGACGCTTTCAAAACGTATTCCTAAAAATTTTTGATTATTTTGAATGAAAAAGAAAATGAAAAGAATTCTATTAGGATCTAAAATTTTTATGTGTATGCTTGTCGAGCATTAATCTCGCTAAAAAAGGGGAAATATTCCATGAATCTTGTACATTCATAACTGCTCTGGCGTATCGAATGTAAACAAATGACGTCATATGTTAAGAAAGATTGAAGTTTATAAACAGTAAATTCGACCTTGTCTACCGTAAGGTTCTTTGTGGCGGCGGTCAAAGGCCGTCAGTGTATATAATTTTTCGGTTCATTATAGGATGCAGGTTCGAATCCTGTCAAAAACGAATATTTTCTATGAAAATTTCTCGGACATTCAGGCGGTAAATGTTATTTAATACTGTTTATCATAAACAGAGCATTTGCTTAAATACTTGTATCTATAAAATAACAACGTTAAACATAAAAATGTCTTTAATAAATAAATTGTCGGACCTTGTCCATTTCTTAACATATATATATATATATATATATATATATATATATATATATAAATACTTATACCACTACTAGTAGTAGTAGTAGTAATAGTCATGATAAAATTTCTAAAGAATTAAATTTTTCATCTAAGAATTCAAGATGAAAAAATGACAATGTAGATCATATCAACACAATTTCTCAAGATGAATTTTCTTCAAAAAAGAGAATTGAAACTAATGAAATAATAACAAGGTTGAAGATGATATTGATAAGGGTGAAAATATATTTCTGAAGAGAACCAACTTTCTCAAAGGAGTCTGCTACTTTCTCCTTCCACCAGAATTGTAGCATGAACAAGGTCCCACAGATTATACACATCTGAAAGCTGGTAAAAAAAAAAAGCAAGGCCCAGTAAAGATAAGAGGAATGAAAAGGAATCCAAGAATCTTGGGTAATTTTTCACTCATGGCCAATTAAGAAATTACTGGATAATTTTCTAAAAAGAAATAAAAAAGAAATGGCCACCTGAGGAAAAGAAGACTTAATGAGAAATTAATGAGAAAAAGGATTTAAAGAGAAAAACAATGGCTCATTTTTTAGGAGATTCCTTTAATATGCTATAATTATAAAAAGCAACAAAAAACTTTGATTTATATATATATATATATATATATATATATATATATATATATATAAATTTCATCAAAGATGACTGACAAGGCATTGCGATTAAGCTTTTTATTCCGTTTTTCTTGTATTAGTCTGGAGATTTTCAATTTCTTTTTTGTCTTTAGTTAAAATATATATTCATTATGTAAATGATATTTTTTTTAGCTGAAGACAAAAAAGAAATTGAGGATCACAACAAACATTGAATAAAAAACTTAATAAAGGTGATTTGTCAGTTGTCTTTAATGAAACTTGTATAAAAGAGGGATTACTGCACAAATACACAATTTTATATATATATATATATATATATATATATATATATATATATGAAATGGACAAAGTCTGACAATTATTTTAAGACATTTTTATATCTATAAAAAAGAATGTATAAACATAAAATGTCTTAAAAAAATATATATATATATATATATATATATATATATATGAATTGGGATAAAATATTGTATAGTCTGATACTAACCAGACTTAACATTGGTTAACTTTTGTGATCAGATGAGAACCAATTTTTCAATATGATATGACGATTAATTATATGTATTTATATGCATACACATTTTTTATATATATATATATATAAAAATGCCCATGGTATATATAGAGAGAAAGAGAATATAAATTAAAAATTTGTCAATTACCTGACTGACATTATTTTTTCAAAGACAGACCCTCCAGAAAACACTCTACCCGTTCATCACACACACACACACATATATATATATATATATATATATATATAAAGAAAAACAGGCTACTTTAAGGTTCCATTATAATAATTTATTTCACCAGAGAGCTTTTAAAGGACACCGGATCATCAGATAGCACTTCCAAAAGATGAAACAAAAAATGAAATGAAAGTTGTTGGGTAGTGTAAGTTTTTGTAATTTAACAGAGAGTGTAATAAGGAGTGGTTAGAGAAACATGGTAGAGTTTAGAGAGGGTTTAATTTAATATTTCTTTCAATCATACTTAGTATTGCGGGAGGAGGAGTGACCAGACCTTGACCTATTTAAACGGTTAACTTGTCTCTCTAACCACACAGAAGTGTTGAAACAAAATGGTTATTTTTGTAGTGATGTTATAACATGTTTATGTTATAATTTTTGAATATATATATATATATATATATATATATATATATATATATATATAGAATTCCATCAATAACATTATTTTAGTCTGATGAAGTCCTTTTGAAAGGCAAAAAATGTTACATATGCTTTCCCATTTTCATTCTTTTACCAAACATTGTTCTGATATTGTTATGGGAACTTACCTATAATGATAATGGACTCTTCCTGACACTATAAATACTGCACCTTTCAAGAGGTATAATGAATGAATTGGTGTAACAAGTCAAGACAATATTAGTTCAGTCTAAACCAGATGGACAGTCATTACTAACACCTTCAACTTGTACTATATTTCTGTTGTAATATATCTTCGTTATTCTACTCTTGTGTTCGTGTTGTTCTTCCTTGGTTCTAACCTTGGACCATAACTGTGGTGCGAGGATATTGGACCATAACAGATATATAAATTTTTATATTTCATATTATCCCAAATATATATATATATATATATATATATATATATGGTGAGTGTGTGTGTGAATATATTTTCAGACAAGTTATTTTAGAGCACTCTTAATGCAACACTTATTCTACCAGAGAGTAAAGTTTTTTCTTTCACTATCAAAATGTTCATACATGTTCTGAACATAATTTATCTTATCTAATGATAAGCATCAAATATGTGTGAAGTAACTTACAACATAATTAACAATGTCATTTCTTTTTGCATCTGATCAAAAATCTAGGTAAGCACGAGTTTATTTTAGTAAAGGCAAAGTCAGTTTATAAAATGCCAAAATAGATTAGCTTCTCATCTACCTCTAACATTAGAGCATAAGTAGCAGCAAAATAATATTTGTTCAACCATTACTATATTTTATGACTGTACTTCAAACACAAGTTCTTCTTCCTGCACAATATTAACCAATAACCAAACTACATTTTTATTGCATCTTCTAATTGAATGAATATAATGGTTGAGAAGCATTAACTGATGAAAAGATCAAGTTGATGTTACATGTTCCATTTCATCAAATAGGGCTAATATTTTATGCAAAGTGAACCAGGGAAATATCTGTATTATATATATATATATATATATATATATATATATATATATAAGAATGGGTAGGATAAAAAAATCTAAAGACAAGTACATATACTTGCATGTACGTATAAATATATTCCTTCCTCAGGTGTTATAAATACAATGCTCAATGTTATGAAACAGAGGAATAAGTATACATTAGTCAATGTACATAATATCCAATGTTGATGTTGAGTATTATGTATATTCACTAATATATATTGTAGTATCAAATGTAAATTAGATAGACAAGTATAAATAGAGAACAACTGGTGAACATTGTGGGGCTATGCCTAGCAAACTCAATTGCTATTCAAGACATGGAGAACTGTACTATGACTACTACTACACAGAGAAATATGCAAAACATTATATATATATATATATATATATATATATATATATATATATATATATATATCCCACATTGTACACACACACACACACATATAATACATTATACATACACACATATATATATATCCCACATTATACATACATATATATATATATATATCTCCCACATTATACATACATATATATATATATCCCATATTATATATACATACATAAATATCCACATTATATATACATATATATATCCCACATTATACATACATATATATATCCATATATACACATATATATATATTATATATATATATATATCCCACATTATATATACACATATATATATCCCACATTATATATACACATATATATATATATCCCATTATATATACATATATATATATATATACATATATATATATATATCCCATCATTATATATATATATATATATATATATACATATATACATATATATATATATATCATTATATATACATATATATATATATATCCCACATTATATACATATATATATATATCCCACATTATATATGCATATATATATCCCACATTATATATATACATATATATATATCCCACATTATATATATAAATATATATATATCCCACATTATATATATATATATATATATTATATACATATATATATATATATATATATATATATATATATATATATATATATATATATATATATATATATATATATATATTATATATATATATATATATATATATATATATATATATATATATATATATATATATATATATATATATATATATATATATATATATATATATATATATATATATATATATATATATATATATACATAGTAATTTCTGTGTCACGATAGAGACATATTTTTAAAAAAATAATTATTATAATATATTGTAATAATTTAACCCCAAGCAAGGCAATAAAGCTACTAAGATGCAAGGGAGGGTTACTAAGTATTAAGAGGTTAAGAGAGTATGAGAAAATACTATTAACAGGAGAGAACGATAAAAGAAGAAGAATTACGAAGACAAGATAATGATTGACATTGCATTTAAATTTTTGAAGATCATACTTGACTAGTAAGCAAGAACCCGGAAGAGAGTTCTACAAGTGATAAGTTATATCTAGCCATTTCAACTGTAAAATGATGAAAGCTTACCACAAATCCAGTACTGCACTTAAATCCATAAAGTCTAGGTACCATAGAGGAAAGTTTATCAGAACAATTACCATGAAAGTGTTTATAGAAAAGGCAGAGGGAAGCTACATTATTGCAGTGGGAAAGTGATTGAAGGTGAGATGCTATGTCTGGAGAGAAAATTGTCTAGCATGATACAGTGAATCAACTTTCCTAGCAGCAAACCTAGCAATCAATTCAATATAATCTTTCCACTTCATCTCAGTAGAAAATATTAACCTGAGTAGGTGCAATGTGTCATTAGTGGGGGTTACCATCAGCCATGCTGATGGAGGGCAGAATGGCATCTCTCCAATGATTGATAAAGAGCAGCTTCATTTTGGAGGTGTTAAAATTAACAAGTCATTCCTTACAGTAGATTGTAGGTGATTTTTTAGATCAGCTGTCAATTTGACCTTATCGAACTGATCAAACTTACCATGAAGACAGGAGTAAATAGTTGCATTATCAGAATAGATACCAAGTTAGCAACTGATTTCATCAGGGAGGTCATTGAAGAAAATTAGGAACAATGTAGATTTAAGGATAGAGCCCTAGGAGACACCTGCATTACTGCAGAAAGATCTAGAAGAGTGGCCATTCAGGACAACTTTCATTTTGCGACTTGATAAGAAAGTCTGAATGAATTTAAAAAATTTGCCCAGAAATACCATAACCTTTCAACTTGTGAAGAAGACCAGCATGCCAAACCCTGTCAAATGCTTTTGGGATATCCAAAACAATGGCCTGAGCTTCACCATTTTTATTTCAAGCTTTCAGAAATAATTATTAAAACATCAGCATTTGACCTAGAGAAGTGAAAGATATAAGGCATATTTGAAAGTAGATCCTGTTTAAGACTTATTTATCTATATATAAACACACAAGGTGACATCTGGGTACAATGGAAAGAGAAATTTGACATGATGATACTAAGGGAAATGGATCCAGTAAGCATAGGGTCATGACAAAAAGATTAACTTCAGCACTGATGAGTTTACATTAAATAAATAATACACACATAACAATATCTATATATCTCCCAGTATGCATTATAGAAAACTGTCAATCAACAAGAGGAAATTATGTGTCATGACGGTGACAAACAAGAGCATACACTAATGTCATTTAGAAAAAATCTAAAATGCAAAAAGTCAAATCTGAGAAATACAATATGAGGTTTTCCATAATTATCAACACAGGCACTGGTCCGCAAAACATTAAAGTAAGACAAGAAACAGCATAAGCAACAAGCTTCATTCAAGTTGGCAGATGCAGCATTTTTCTTTTTTAAAAGGAAAAATATCATCTATATGCATAATGTAAAAAAAAAGTTTCAAGATTACTATCAGGGAATATGGAATTAGTAAACCAATTCTGAATTTTGTATGAACCAATTTTAGTCCTGGATATGATGATAAACCACATCTGGCAACAAGGCCTCTGATTGAGAGATTAGAGGTTTTAATCAGAGTGGAACAACCTCTTAATTGCTGTTGTTCCCAGGTACAACCCTGACCTGTGGTGGTAACACCTCTTAGATTATCATCTACAGGTAAATTGTGCCCCCCACCACTCCAAACAAAAACAAAACACTATGAAAGTATAAAAATACATTTTTATAGTAAAAATACTAGGAATGTATTTTTAAATAAAAAAATTACCAACAATACATTTTATCTGTAGTTGAAGCCATAAAATTGTGTCCAAAATATTTAAATTTTGGTACTAAATCATAGAGGTTGATATGCCGCTAAACAGAATCAGTCAACTAACAATGACAAATCTCTTAACACTGGCATGCCAAAATGGTTGCTTGAAGTCGAGAATCCAGTCAGATTAGAGTTTTTTCTTAATGTTGTTACCATCTCATCCAATCCTATTTGTCACATGAGACTTGGAGAATAACAAGACCCTGTTAGTTAACTGTGATTGCTCTTTGACAGGCTATGATGAAGATTTCTTTTAAATAAAGAAAATTAAACATTTTCACTGTGGGAAGTTTTTCTTTTTTATTTCAAGAAATTAATTACAATTATTAATGAAGGTTGCCTTGAGAAATTCATATCTCAAGTTAACAATAAAATCTCTCTTTTTATCATCATAATTCTGCTTTTTCCTTAATTCCTTAGTTATTATCTATGTTATGTCCTACCATTGCTTTAGATAAATAATGGATTATTCTTTTTTCATTGAGACAAAAGAGAAAGATATATCAGTGACAGCATTTGGTTTTAGTGAAAGAAAGAAAGGAAAGGAAGATAGAGGAGGTGATAACACTCTCAGGAGTTTAAAGTCTACTTCAGTGAAATAAAAACTTTGTCTATTTCGAATCTTTTCATTTTTACCTTCTTTCAATAATCAGCTGTATTTATACTTGATTGTTATTGCAACATTTTGTTATTAAGTTAAAAATTTAATGATGCAATAGGGGAATTTCCACAGCTATTTTATTGTCATGGAACTCACAAGGAATTTATTCAATCACTAAATTAAGAATTAAAATTCATCAGAAAATTCAATTCGCAAAACTGTGAAATTTTTATGAGCATTGATAGTAATTATTATTATTATTGTTGTTATTATTATTTTTACAATGATGACCACCACCACCACCACATGATAGTCATTAGCAGAAGAAAAGTCATATAGTATGTATCCACTTTGTCTGGACAGAAACAAAAGTCATAGGAAATAAAGTCTTAAATTTAACTTGTAGGCAGGAGAACATGTTATCAAGATAAGTGATTTAAAATAGATAATAATTTTCATAAAATAAATAATATTTACACTATTTACATTGTTTGGCTTGTTGTCCTCATCTTTGTTACCATATTCACAATGTTTTGGCTGTTGTATGCTTCAGCCTTCTTCAGGTGATTGAAATTTCCAACTGAACCCTTTATTTTATTTATTAAATAATATTTAATTTTATAGTAAAATAAATGTCATATTTAATTTATGATAATGAAATAAGTAATATTTAATTAATAGAAATTACAATAATATTTTAATAAAGTAATTTATTAAAATAGTACTTGTTTCAGTTAATACACAAATATATATGGTAGCTTTTTTCTCTCTCTTATCTATAATCATTAATATCAGAATTGCTGGAATGAATTCTGTTTAACATATCATTGAAATTAGCATTGCATGTTTTAGAACTTATTTGTCTTTGAACACAGGTATCAGCTTTTGTTTGAAACAATTTAAAGGATTTTGCTTATTATTATTGTTGTAGTATACCTACAAATAATAATGGGTATGTCCCCATTCACATAAATACAGTCGTAAATACTGTATGCCGTTCTGCAGTTGGAGATTCATCTCCAGCTGTGCTGGTCAAACTCTCTGCCTCTGAGCAGAGAGGATCCCCAGATGAGGCTATGTCGAAGGGCAGAGTCTCATCTCAGGAAACAGCTACCCGACCCCGTTTTATATGGGGTCTATGGGGAAATTTTAGCGAACCTAAAGGGGTTGGATATCCCACATTAAATTCGGCCTTGTGCCACATCTAACCACATGGGGCAGTTCGAGATTCATTGTGGAATTCACTTGACTCACTTCTAGCAGTTGACTTCTTCTACACGCCACTGGTGAATCTTATATGTGTTGTTCTTGTCCTAAGTATTATCATTCATTACTAACCTTTGTGTGATTATTCTATTCAGTAACCTTCTCTAGGTTGCAACAATTATCATTAAAGATACTTTTATTCAGTTTCAACATTAGGTTTCGGTCTATTCATAGATACTCAATTATCTATATTATTATTCAACTTAATGAAGAAATGTTTTGGTTGTTGGGCATTTGAATTTATGACATGTCAACCCCTCAACATCTGTCTATATTTCTGAGATGAGGTATTGTAACTATTTACACTATTGACATTGTTCAAACTGTTGTCCTCATCTTTATTGCTATATTCACAATGTTTGTACACTCTGGCCTTCTTCAGGTGATATACATTGGAATTTTGAAATTTCAAAATTTCAATGTATATCACCTGAAAAAGGCTGGAGTGTACAATGGTTGAAATATTGCAAATAATTTTTTTTTTAAGCATATTACCCCAAGAAAGGTGAGAGTGCCACTAGCACACAAGGGGGTTACAGAGAGTGAGAGTAAGAGTAAAGAGGGGTGTTTGAGGAAAGGATAAAGAAAAAGATGAGGATCAAGATCAAGACATCAGAAGATGTCGATTGACATTACATTTGAATATTTGAAGATTATAGATATCAGGGAAGCAAGTAAGAAGAAGGGAGTTATAATCCTTGTCATGACAAAGAGAAGAAGTCAGTCTGAAAGTGGGTTATCTTTACAAATATAAAAAAATTATTGGTTTCTATAGATTGCGAACAACCACCTACCATATAATGGTTTAATTGAGAGAACACATAGAACAATTAACACAGCAATTAAACCTGATAAAGAATCATAACTCCCAGCATTAACAATTGCACTCCTCATTACATGCACTGCACTTAATTAATCTGGTTTCTCATCCTTTTGTGCTGTATCTCGTTATTCAATATTAATTCTCCAACTGTTGATTGGTTCATCTGATACAATGAAAGAGGATTCATTAAATAGTAGATTTACTAAGAATTACTGTAAATCCATGCTACAATTTCATCTCATTGACTTTTCTGAAGAAAATTATGATACTTGAAATTAATCTTTTTTCAGGTGAATATATATCTTGTGATTAATTATGCCTTCAAGTGGATCCTATTAGGAAACCTTTGAGAACATCTTATACAGGGTTTTACAAATTTCTACAGTATCACCAAAATGTTTCAAGCTCTTGAGCGTGTGGTAATGATGAGCCTGGTTGGCCATTACTTCTGAATTGTCAGTTTGATCTTCATTGGATGTTCTGTACTAAACTTGACATTAAATAACCAAACAAGAGTTGACATTTACACTATTTACATTGTTCAGTCTGTTGTCCTCATTTTTACTGCCAAGGAAAGTTTTTTCTCGCTTGAGCCCATCCTTCAAATCTACAAATCAACCATTCGTCCTTGCATTGACTACTGCTGCCATATATGGTCTGATGCCCCCGCTGTTCATCTTGATGTCCTTGAAAAAATCATGAGACAGATATGCAATGTGATAGATCCTGATCTGGCATCTTGTCTACAGTTACTTTCTCACAGACATGATGTGGCTTCTCTCTGTCTTTTCTACAAATATTTTTTATGGCAACTGCTCTGACAAACTACTTTCACTGGTACCCAAACTGCATGACTTTAAGCATGCTACTAGGTTGGCATCTTGATCCTACCCTTTCACTGTCAAAGCAGTTAAATGTCTCTTCGACTCAACAGCTTCTTATTTCGCATTTCCTAACACTTGAGCAGCTTCTTCCCATGAACTACTGCTTTGTGAAAGCTTCCCTGACTACTAGAATCTTAACCTGATCAAGTCTAGGGTTAAATATTATCTTACCCACATATCAGCATAAACTGTGCCTCTTACTCTGTAACTCTCCAAGTTGACTGGCTCTTGGGCTTTGCACTGTGTGAACATTATTGTAAAAAAAAAAAACAAGGTTGAGACTATGAATGAATGCTATAAAAACAGATTTAGGTAAAGCTTTCAACATAAAAGGTCTTAGATAAGAAGTAAATGCTATGCATAATATCTTAGAAGTATTACCTGACATTTGAAAATTCTTCAAGGTGAGAAAAAGATTTCTTTGCCATTATCTCAATAGTTTCTGGCAAATCACAGATATCTACTTATATGACAAATATCAGTTGCAACATACAATCAGCTATTAGATTCTAATTACCTTTAATATGCAACATGTCAGCAAGTATTCACAGGTGTTATTACATCTGATCTGATTTTCATGGGTTTAAACTGTGAAAAATGCTGTCTAGTGATTAATGGCCTGTCAATAAAATCACAAGGTAACATTCAATGACATGGCAACAGTGAAACACTGCTAAATAGGTTGCTGGTAAATATCTGGTGTGCCTAGCTTCTTTGATGGCCTAGTATGAATTTTCTGCAGTGTCTATTCCAGAATCACATCTACACCATCGGATTAAGCTACAGCAAACTACTTGAATGGATTTAGGACTTCAACAAACGACGCCATGAAGAAAAGGAACAGTTCAAGGTTAACTCTAAGATTTCTTAAAAGACAAAAATGGAGAAAGAAGACAAGGTTTTCACTTCTTCTGCATTTGCCAACAAAAGTCAAAAGGTTGTATAAAGACAACCTGTAGAAATCAATATTCAGAGAAAAGCCTTAAAAAAAGAAAAATCAAGTGTGTATGGGAGAAAGAGAGAAGAAAAGTTCTTTCATTCAGGTCAAACTCAACAAAAATTAAAAAACAAAAAATTTAAAGGATAGAATATTTTTATTTAAATATTTTTTGAGAGGTAAGTAACCCTGACATAGTTTATACTATGGAGCCATTGACAAGATCATGGAGTTCACAATGACTTTATAGTCTCAACTGCGGTTGACATACGATCTGATGATTTTTTTTGAGAGAGAGAGAGAATAAAGAAGGAATCAAATTTATTTTGAAATGAAGAAGGTTTTATTTTTATAGCATGTTCTGAAGGTAATTTCACTCAGTTAAAATATACAAAATCACAAGAAAACATATTCATCAAGATTTTTTCTTTTTCTTATCTACAATGTTTTGATGACCAAATGCAGACAATTTGCATTTTATGATGTGTAATGCATCCCCATTGTAATACTCAGTTTATTTCATGGAAAAAAATATAAACAAATAAAAGCATAAAATATTTAGCCTGAATTTTTGGGTTGAAGAGTTATCATTATTTACATATGGACTATTGTCCTCATCTTTGTTGTTATCACCTGCTTGCCTGATCTCTGGTTTAAAATGTTATTTTGGTCTGGAAATGTTATTATAGCTAATTTCTCTTGTTGACAAAGGTTGATTGTTGTAAGGATATCAATTTACCAAAGTTGCCGAAAGGTTGAAACCAAGGTAGCAGAATCATCTGATCTCATATATATATATATATATATATATATATATATATATATATAACTTCAACATGTCATGTGAGTGTTAAATTTTCCAAGTTTCTTTCCTTATTATGTGCCCTAGAAATTTCAACTGTCACTTTCTCATTCAAGTGTAAGTGCCCTTTTTGTTTATATTTTTTCTAAAACTTTGTTGTTTTTAACATGTTCAGTCGAATGTATTCTCAGCATCCTTCTGTAGTACTACATTTCTCTTGCCTCAAGTATCTTCTTCATTTGTGAGATGGTCCAGCATTTACTACCATATAGGAGGACTGGTATTACATAACTCTTTTCTTTGTTTCTAATGAAATTTTCCTGATGCTTAACTTTTGGAAGGCATCTTTTCAATATGCCTTTGGATTTCAGTGTTACATTTTCCATTCTTTGTTAAAACATTTCCTAGAAATATAAATTTTTGTATTTGCTTGATTTTGGTGTCTCCATTTTGTAGTTCACAATTTGGGTTGCCCCTTTTGCTGACGAACCTACATTATATCTTTTTATAGTTGATGGTTAATCTTTACTTACCACTTTCCCATATTAACATATCTAGGAGTTCCTGTAGTTTACTTTATGTTTCTGATATCAACATTGTGTCATCTTCATATCTAATATTGTTAAGATTGTGGTTGCCAATAATGAATCCTGTTAAGACTTCTAATTCCCTCAGAATCACCCCATTGGAAAGTTTAAATGAGTCCAGTGATTATTTATAGGAGATAAGTACTTAATGCTAGGGACAGAGCATATGAGCAGTGTGGACATAGGTATCAACAGTAGATGGCAACAACTTATTTCATGCTTAAATGCAATCATCAAATCATTCAGTGTTAATACTTATTTCTCTCTCTCTCTCTCTTTATATATATATATATATATATATATATATATATATATATATATATATACCTTAAAACTTAATAAAAAATTTAATACATTAAAACTATATTTTATATATATATATATATATATATATATATATAAAATACAATTTTAAGGTATGCTATATTTATGCATTAAACTGATCAATATCAGGGACAGAGTGTATATAAATATAAAAGTGGACATTGAGGTCAACACTAAGCAGTGACAGTTTGTTTCTGGCTTAAACACAATTGCCAGGCCATCCTGACAATTGCATTTAAGCGTAAAACAGACTGTAGCTGCTGGGTGTTGACCTGAATGTCCACTATATATATATATATATATATATATATATATATATATATATATATATATGAGGTGCTGAAAAAGTTCTTGGTTCAAATCATTTTCCAAAATGATGACAATTTTTTTTTAAACTTCTTGTATAGACTGACAACTTTTCATCACCCTGTGTGTGTGTGTGTGTGTGTAAGGCTTTTCTAAATCATTAGAAGAGTTCACTAAATACAGACAGATTAATTTCCCATCTCTGTGTCATGGACTCTTAGACCCTTACTCAAATTCTGACTTTCATCCTCAACAAAACATACCTATAATTGAGACCTACATCTAAAATGAAACCTTTCCAAAATTCTGATTGAAAAGGCATCTTAGACAAAACAAAGTTCTCCCTCATTCTTCAAATCTACATCTAAAAATAAAGATCAAAGAGAAGGAATCTGGTCAGAGTAAAACAATGTTTAAAAGAATCTTTATGTTAAAAGAAAAAAGTTCTAGCAATCAAGAAGTTAATGTCAGCTTCACAAAAGAAAGATTAAAAATAGTTTTTAGACCAAGATCTTATGCTAGTTTGTTTTTCTTTAAAATATTTAAAAGAAAAAGTCAATGTTTGTAGTTCAACAATGTTGTTTATAGGACAGTCAGACTGCAAAGGGTTTTATGTGATTCAGAGGTTCCCAGATCTACTATCATCTAACCTAGGGAGAATTACAGATTATAAGAGAGGTTCTAGACCTCAGGGAATACTTACATTTTCTTCTAACGATCTTTTCATTTCCTTTCCTTTAACTTTTGTGGGGCCCACCCAAAGTAATAAGTCATAATCAAGACCAGAAAATGTTTCAGTGTAAAATTTTTATCCCCTGGGATCTCTGAATCTGTCTCACACATCTGCAAAATCAATTCAATGAAGGTGAGAAGGAAAAAAATAACCTATAGAAAGAAAAACATTAAAGTTCTTTTTAGTATCAAAGAAAATAATTCTAAAAGAAATACAATACTCTACAGATAAATACATTGATATATAAATAAATGTATGTAAATATTAATGTTGAATTTTAAACTGAGTGTAGTATATTTT
>CAHIKZ030004296.1:702500-785000 GCA_903632075.3 Acanthosepion pharaonis
TATAATGAACCCAATGGGAATTGGAACTCTATTTTCCAATTCACAATTCCAAGCCATTACCTATCACATTACCTGCACATCCAAGCTAACAGCACATGGTAGTTCCAAGAAGTCATCTATCTAGGTACTGAAGAGGCTCAACATTGCTTAGGAAATTTAGCTTGAAACCTTGGAAAACCATGTCCTCAATGCAAAACTTATATATTGAGATTTTACAATAAAAAGCTTTGTAATTATCAATTACTCTCAATTTCTAGGTTTAATTAAAAAAGAAAATTGATGATGCCTTATATACACTTCCACTCTTATAATGTGTGATTTTTCAAAATTTGCATGTAACTAGGCACTGAAACCTACAAGCTAAATTTATTTTTAAATTCAAATTTTCCTTCTATTTTTCACACATGACAAAGTGGATTATGCTCTTTGATGAATATTTGAAATATTCAAGTGATTGTTGTGACCCATTTTCACTTGGCTTTCAGTCTAGTTCTAAAAATAATAATAATACATAAATTATGTCTTTTGTCTTGCAACAGGTGTTTTCAATTGGAAACCTGGTGTCACAGTTCCCCAACATTTAAACACTAAATATCTCTCCATTATTCTCACAGCTCCCCAACATTTAAACACTAAATATCTCTCCATTATTCTCACAGCTCCCCAACATTTAAACACTAAATATCTCTCCATTATTCTCACAGCTCCCCAACATTTAAACACTAAATATCTCTCCATTATTCTTGAGCATGCAGTAAAATCTCAGTACCCTTACCAAAGATTGTCTGTGATCAGAAGTCAGTAATTTTAAATTCTTTGTGAATTCACTGCAAAAATGTTTTCCAACAAAGATATAAATTAGTTGTGTTCATTAACTTAGTCCTACATGTATGAAAAACAAAAACCTTTCTCAAGAAATTTATTGTAATGTATTCTTCTATGTGTCATGTCCCTTCAGGAGGTTGGCAATCATGGCTCTCCACAACTTCCGGTTCTTTGTATCTCTTAGTAAATTTTGTCTGTTTGTTATCTCTCCTGAATCCTGTTCTGCCATCCATTTACTCAAGCTCGCTAGGTGGGTTATCGTTGTTTTCCTCTGTCCCTCTTGTTTTCAATATGTCCTGTGAGTATCAAATTTTCGAAGCCCTCTTTCCTCATTATGTGCCCTAGAAATTTCAACCATCTTTTCCCCTCCAATATAACCCTTAATAAATTTAATCTTTTTGTTATCGCTCCTAAACCTCGTTCCGCCATCCATTTACTCAAGTTTTCTACATAGGTTATGCACTGTTTTTCTCTGTCCCTTTGGCCATCAATATTTGCATTTTTTTCAAATAATCTTAATTACTGTAAAAAATTTTTTTTAATCTTTCACCTGGCAGCCTTAGGAATTAATCATTGCTAGACTACATAAAATAGAAATTGACCCCTAAATGAATGCCCCTATTTAAACATCTTCCCTAAGTCGATGATGATAGTTTCAAAATGTGCTGGATCATGAGAGTTGACAGATCACAGAGCATTGGATGAGACAAGTACAAGTGGATTTAGATATTATCAACTGAATACAAACCAGTATATTCACAAAAGTGAAAACAAATCCAAAAAAGGGGAAATAAACTTTATATGTTCAAATGACTGTTACAATTTCCTGTTTAACGAAGTAAGTGATACCTTACCCAGGTAACAATAATAGGATATATCATTATTATCCACTCAAAATATGGCTGAGAAGGTCCTTTCCTGGAGGATTTTATACAGTTGTAACAAACAAGCCCTGGAGGAACTCTGAAGTTCCCATCTCTTCCTTCCTAAATAAATAAAATAAAACTATGACAACATTGCAGATATAATGACTTCCTGGTTGCCATGAAATTAATTTGACCTTTTCAGTTCACACCAGCCAACACTGAGTTTGCTTGTAGGCAGGAAACAATTATCTAGTCATCTGGGTGGTATTAGAATTTAGTAAAGAAAACATTTTATATAAAATATAATATATATATATATTTTATATAACTAATGAGAGAAGAATCAGTCTTATCTGTATTGATATTTTGGCTACTTCCTTCTTGGATAGAAGGCAGGATTATCTGCCCTTGGAGCAGCTGGACCATGGCAGTAAAGATGGACACCATGTGTTGAAAACTTTTCAACTATGGACTTGGACAACATTGAGTGAGGCAGCAGCCAATGGATTTACATGTGGACTGTTGTCCACAATTCAGACAGAAATGGATTTTTAATTTTGAGATTTTTGAACTGAACATATTACCACCAGTTCAATGCTATACACACAGTGCATCTCTAACAAATGTTTTCCAAACCTCAAGCATTCTCAGTTACTAAAAGATTATGAGTAGATATAGAAAAAAATAAGACAGATGATATCAGGAGAGAAAGTACATTGGGTGTATGGTAAACTGCAGTTGACAGATTCATTAACAAAGGTGCCACTACATTGAAATAGAAGTATTGAAACCTCAAAATTGAGAAATGAATAAATTAGTTATTTTTCAAATTTACAGAAGAGCAGTATTAATATTAATGTAGTACTGATGTGAATGAAATACTGCTATAAAACAGAATGCCACAGGCGAGCTACCATCAGTTTATCTGACAACGTCTATTCCCAAGATTACTCTACTTCATAACAATATGGCAATCGCCATACCTCGATAGGCTTACTAAGATGGACTCAAATTCTATTTGGAGTTAACACTTCAAGCCATATTTTTCAAAAGGCAACTGAAAAAGTTCTAGTGAAACGGGTAAAAAATATAATCATATATCAAGACAATATAGGCATAAGTGCTTGCAGTAAAAAGGAATTAATAAAAAAACTGAACAAGTTTGAAACATAAAAAAATGCTGGTATGACGATAAATAGCAATAAATGTGAGTTAAATTGCAACAAAATATCCTATTTGGGATACTAAATATCTAAAGAAAGAATTTCACCAGAAAATAAACTGAGAAATAAAATATTGGAAGTATCTACACCAAAAAATAAAAAAGAATTAAAATCCTTTTTGGGACTGACCAATTTTTATAGCAAATATCTATCAAGATACAGTGACCTAATAGAACTATTTGCAGAGTTATTGTAAAAGAATACTGAATTTAAATGTACTCAAAGGCAAAATATAGCTTTTGAAAGCTTAAAAGAGGCACTAATAAGAAAACCGATTGCAAAAATCTTTGATCCAAACAAAGAAGTCACATTGCAAGTGAACATGCTGTAGCCATAATTTTATCTCAAGATAAAATGTACCTGTCAAGCTGAAGCTAAATACTCAGATATTGAGAAAGAAGTGTTAACAATAGTATGGAGCACAGAAAGAGCTCAAAATTTTTTGTTAGGATGAAAATCTTTGTTTAAATCAGATCACAAACCTTTAGAATTTATATTTAACCCCAGAAAAGAATTACCAAAAGTCACATCTAGAATTTTAAGATGGGCTATAAAACTCATGACATTTGATTTCAGTATCATATATGTAAGGGGGAACACTATTCCACACATGGATGCACTATCCAGGCTAAATTTTGACAGTAAAAATTTAGAAACATCAGAAAATTCCAAAGATAAAATACTGCACTGTGTTGAAAGTGAATGGTATAAAAAAGACAAAGAATCTAGTTCAGAGAAGGCAAACTTTGTAGTACAGAAAGGACACAACACAACAATACGAATGAAAAATGGACAAAATATACTGGCCCATGTAGATCAATTCTGAAGCAGAATGGAACCCGAGGATGTAGAAATGGATGAAGAATTTGAAAATAAAGAACATGAAGTGGAGGAGGGAACTAATAAATCCAGTCATGAAATTGAACAATCTATAGATGTTAATTACCAGAAATCTGACAAGCAGTTGGAAAAGGAAAATGAACTCAGACTTAGGTCCCCTATAAGAAGAAATTAAGATACACACCAAGAAAGACAGTTTAGATTCCCAAGAATAATTAGAAAGAGTCAAAGATCAATGAAGAGCATAAGACCATTTTGGTTTAGGGAAGTGTAGTATTGTATACAAATAAGATACTGCTATAAAAGCAGAATGCCAGAGCAAATGCCAGTGATGCTACCATCTGTTGACCAGACATCTATTCCAGAGATTACTCTACTTTATAACAGTTAATATTTTAGTTACTTCTGTCTTGAAGAAAAGAAGGGATTATCTGCCCTTGAGGCAGTTGTATCTTGGACAATGTGTATTGAACAGTTTCTGATTACAAACTTGGACATGAGTGTCTTGTTTGGGGGTGGAGGGGCATAGAAGAAAGAAAATGTCACTTCTCTTATCCCAAACATTAAAAATAGTGCAAACAATAACAAAGACTGAAAATTACCTTGTGAAATTTGAAAGTTGCAAATATTTATTAAACTGATACAAAACAATATAACAGAGTACATATTTTACAAAAACAGTTTGAAGAAAACTTTCCTTTTGTGCACCTTATTAAGGGCAAAGCAAGATAACATAATAAAATTATAGAAACAATTTCCTCTAAAAAAGATTCACAATACAATTTTTTTCAAAACATGAAAAAAACTTTGGAAAGGGAAAACAAAAACTGTTGGAAAAAAGAAATTACTCTTAGAAAAAAATGAGTGAAGAAATTACTCTTAGAAGAAAAAGGTGAAGAAATTACTCTTAGAAGAAAAAGGTGAAGAAATTACTCTTAGAAGAAAAAGGTGAAGAAATTACTCTTAGAAGAAAAAGGTGCATGCACCTATAAGAGAAGTGAAAAAAAAACACATGCTTTTTTGACATGAAATCTTTTGCAATTTGTTTCTGAAGTCTCCCTTTTTCAAATAGCCTGAGGGTGCTCTTTATTATTATTCTTTTTCATTGGCATAGTTTTTAAAGATAACAAGACTTTTCTGCTCTTTGTTCTGCTGGCTACTTTCATACTTTCATACAAAGAAGTCTAGACCTTTTCTGCAGCCAGCTTTGTCTAGTTCATATTTGGCAACCAAATCAAGCTAACTTCCATCACATATAACACCCATTCCCTTCTGAAGTCTAACCACCTTCTCTGCACATTCTGTCACTATTTACTGACTCATGTTCTTAAATATCCTTGGGGGTGGATCAAAACAGACCTCAACTTTAAATTTATGATGCCACCCTTTTCATTGGACAAAAAATATGAGACTAATATATTTTTTCTGAATTTGAAAAAAGTAATCCTGTAGCAAACGTGTATCAGTACAGATGCAAAAGAGACCATGAGTCACATGCGAGCATGTCTGTCAAAACTAGTTACATCTAGGTTTTGCCCATGGGCAGCAGGATAACTTGGCATGTCTAGATACAGGCCTCTCTGCAAATTGTCCAGATCCAGGTTTTTATCAACACTTTCATGCTAATAAAAGTGATAGCAAAACCAACAATGGGCATTTGACAAGATTTGGTGTTTTGTGAAGCTGTTCCCTTGAGCATTGTTCCTAAAGTTGTATGCTGCCTACAGTTCTTTGGAGAGCAATCGGGTTGGTGTTTTCCTCAATTACAACACACCCTTGCCATATTTTCCAACATTCCACCATGACAGTTATTTCTGGCAATCCTTTTTAGAGCCAATTCTAAATAAAACACTTTTACACACAACATGAAAACTTTTCTATACTATCTGCCTTTTATTTAATACACTTCAGACCATCTGCTTTTCATTTAATATAATTCAGACTATTTGACATTTATTTACTCATACTTTTTAATTAATTATTATTTTTAATTATTTTATGCGACCTAATAAAAAAACAAATGTACATTTATCATTGAGCGAGGCAGTAGACACTGGATTTTTAATCACTTCATTGTGAGATTTTTTAACTGAATATACAAGGTGCGGTAGAAATACCTCCCACAGAATGGTATATCATTAGCTTGATGAAGATATTATTGTCACTACCCTTATGTGAGAAGTATTTCTGATGCACACTGTATTACTACCAGTCTTGAATAAAAGACAGGATTACCTACCCTTGGGGCAGTAAGAAAGTAGCAGAAAAGATGGCTACTCGATGTTGAATGAACTATCTACTTGGACAAACTGATCATCACTCTATTCAAATCAACTAAAAGATGCAAGATATGCTTAATTATGAATTTAAGAATATAAAATGATGAAAAGACAAGAATTCTTATTTAAACTTAATAAGAAATGAATGATATTCTGGCTAGTACATTGTTATGTTGTCAAAATGACCCTCTGTTATGATGACAATGTATACTTGCTGGATACTTCATCAATGCCAACATAGTAGGACTTTGTAATTGCAGATACCAATTATAATACACCGATGAATAATACTCATATCAGATGTCTTAGAATAATACTCATAATAATAGTACTTTGTATAGTGAAAAGAGAATAGTGGTCCAAATAGTAATAGACTAGGAAAATCAAACACATCAGACATCATGTGACTTCTTCTATATAAGCGTTTCTGCTATGGTCACGTGATCTACCTAGTTTAATGAGATCACATGTGTTTGTTTACTCATGATCTACATTCAGACACAAGTGTCAGTAGTGACATTTTATTCCTATATAACATACATTATATACAAGAAGTTTGTCTTGAATATATTCAACAATTTGCTATTAATGAAAAATATAGCCAACTTAAGACTATGGTGCTTTAGTTTGCATAAAAGTACTCTACGTTTGACATCACACACCTATCCCAGCATCCCTTCCATTTTTCAAAAGTCTGCTACATCTTCTTTTGGGATCACCATCAGCTGTCATATCACTTTCTTCTTCATCCTTGTTTTTGCACACAGTCTAAAATCTCCTCATTTGTCAAAAATGTGTATGAAACATCATTGTGAATGCAATGGTTACACAGTACACAAACTAGCTCAATGATGTCTAACTGCTGATTGAGTAACTTTAAAGAAGAGTCTCTTTGCATGCATGTGCAGTAAGGTCCTCTCTGGTTGTCAAGTTGCATCAAGGCTGTGCAACTGGTTCTTACAGATCACAACAGCTATCAAACAAATTAAATTTAAATTTTTATTATTGCATTATTCCAAAATTTTCACACATCAGCAGATAGCTATTAAATGTCAACAACTGAGCACAAATAGTTATTAATTAAAAAAATTAGTAATTAATGTATAATATTATCAATAACTACATGTACAAGAAGGTTGTTTTTGATAAAAAAATAACCATAAATATGTTAAAAATGTGTATATTGTTGAAAATTCCTTTTTCCATAATATAGCTATTTGTGCTATGTTATAATACTTATTACTTAAACAATAATAATACTGAATAAATTTTTTTTAAACATTCACATCTCCCTAATAACTGTTGTTATCTGTTAAAATATTAAAAATGTCTATAGACTTTTTAGAAAGACTTCATATATCCATTACTTATAACAATATCGCATCACTTTCAATAAAGTTATATCTAGAAAAACATCAGTTTTGGCAACTTATCATTCTTGTGATATCATAAATAATTGTGACATTGGTCTTATCAAAAAAATATTGACTATCAATTAGGTAAAGAGCTAATAAAATTAGAATAATTTATTTTGATATTCTCTTGGATCTGAAAAAAAAAAACAATCTGCAAATTTGGTTTGACATATATCTATCTTCATTTCTTTATGTTCACATTG
Organism: Acanthosepion pharaonis; assembly: GCA_903632075.3. Classification (NCBI taxonomy): domain Eukaryota; kingdom Metazoa; phylum Mollusca; class Cephalopoda; order Sepiida; family Sepiidae; genus Acanthosepion; species Acanthosepion pharaonis. The sequence continues at coordinate 710,152 of CAHIKZ030004296.1, forward strand.
AATCATTAATAAGCTGGTTCTATGGAAATTCCATGGGTGTTGATAATTAATATTATCCATTATATCCCGCTTCTGCTCATCTCTCACCTTTTGCCTGGATCTTATCATTCCTTTTTTTTTCTAATATTAACTCTATACAAGGCTGAAGAGCCACTTAAGGCTTTAGATGAAGTTTCAGGGAAAATAGAAACAAAAAGGAAACTTAACATTTAGCACTTTGCATCATTTATAAATATTACTTCCCCTTTTACTGTATATGAAATCCCCTCAAAATATAGTGTTTTATATATTATTAGTTCTATATATTTGAAATTGCAGTAGCCTGGCTCTCAATTTCTGTGAAGATTGTTTTAGGTGTTGCTATATAATGATATGACTACACAACAAAGAAATTTCAATTCAATTTGCATTGACAGTATTAACATTTTGCTTGGAGAAAATAGTCGCCAACAGAGTGCTAAAGGTTAACATCAGGAAGAGGCAGTTGAAATTTCTGGAGCACATAATGAGGAAAGATGGCTTAGAAAATCTGATACTCACAGGACAGATTGAGGGAAACAAGGAGAGAGGAAAACTGTGTAATATACTTGATGGACTTGAGTAAATGGATGTTAGAACAGGGTTTGGGAGAAATAGCAAAAGAAAAAATTATTAAGAGCTACAAGGGACAGGAAGATGTGGAGAAGGAGATTAGTAGAAAGAAACAGTAGGTGCATAGAAAAAAGGGCATTTTGGCAATTGTGGGATGAGGAAGTAAACAGGGAAGGGAAGAGGTTATATAATCTTTTTAGTAATGATATAAAAAATAAATAAAAAATAAAATCATTACAATATCATGTGAAAAAATTAAATATTTAAAAGTTAAAAAAATGCTTAAAAATAAAAATTAAAACAAAAATATGAGAGTTGTTTTAAAAAGGTACCAAATGATAGACTCATCACTGCGAAATAAAGACCACATGTCAAGAATTTTTTGTATTTTTATTTTGTTTGGTCCCAATTATCCTTCTAATGTCAATTTGCCATTTAACCTTTTCCCATAATTTTGGTTCAGAAATGATTTTGCAAAGTGCATTTGAATTATGTCAGCAGTTAAAATGGGAAAATGCAATATTGAAATTTGACATGTTTCAGGAGGTAGTTTATAGGAGTAAAGACACTTTAATTTTTTGATACAAGAATTTTAGCTTCTTAACAAAATATAATAGCTACATAATTATTGATCTTATTATAAAATGAATGAGAGAAAGACAGAACAGAGATAAGAAATAAAAGCTAGAGAAAGAGAGGAGAAAAATGGAGGAGAGAAAGGAGGAAGAGGGAAAGGCCAAGAGGGGAGAAAACGAGGAAGAAAGAAAGGATAAACAAATGCAGAGAGAAAAAGGAGAAAGAAAGAGGGGAAAGAGAGATATAGGACAAGTAAAGGCAGAAAGGGTAGAGGAAATAAAGGTAGACAGAAAGTGGGCATAAAGAAAGGCAGAGAGAGGGAGAAAAGTGAAAAAAACAAGAAGAAAGAAAAAGGACAGATAAAAAAGGAGGAGAAAAAACAAGAGAAAAGGATGAGAAAAGATAGGAAGGGAAAGAAGGAGTGAAAAAGGAGTATGAAAATGAAGAAAGGAAGGAACAGAGAGAAAAAAGGAGGAAGGAAGAAAGGCATAGAGAAAGAAAAGTAGAGAGAAATAGAAAAGGAAAGAAAGATAGAGCGAAAGGGAAAAGGAAAGAAAGATAGAGAGAAAGGGAAAAGGAAAGAAAGATAGAGAGAAAGGGAAAAGGAAAGAAAGGGAGTGAAAAGGAAGGAGTATGAAACTGGAGAAAGGAAGAAGGAGAGAGAAAAGGAGGAAGGAAGAAAGGCAGAGAGAAAAGGAAGGGGAAAGAAAGACAGAGAGAAGGAAGGGTAAATCTGAGAGAAACAGGGAAAACAAATAGAAGGAATGAAAAAAAGAAAGAAGGAAGGGGATTTTTATTTCACTCTTCATTCTTACCTTATACCATCATATTCAATATGGCCGAATTCCAAACAAAAATCAAACTCACCTACAATATAAAAAAGATAAAATGTTTTAAATACCAAGGTGTAATTATATATAAATATATATATTACAGAGTGTCATCAAAATGATACAATATCTATTATGATACAAGTTTTATAGTTCAAATCAAAGAAGACAAATGTTGAACCATTTTTAGATATCATAAGTGATCAAACTGATAGCAGTTCTGGTCCAAATACTGTTGACAGCACAGATCAATCAAATTTAGTATTTGGCCACTCCCTATCAATGGTTGCTTACATTTCATTGACTATTGGAAATTAAACCTTATATTTGGGGTGTTCCAAAAAAGTCTCTTCTTGATTTTCAATGCATTTCTGTAGTAAAATCATTATTAATGTATTATGTAATTATTTGAGATGGTGCTGCAAAATGCTCAAACATTCACTTCTCAAAACCTGACAAAATGACCAGATCAGAAGTGCTTCTTGATCAATACAAGAACTTTTCAGTACTTTCTCATAGGTATAATAACCCTATACTGCAAGTAATTCTTGTATTAAATCCTGACCAGTAACAATTCTTTACTTCCTGATTTTCAATGCACAGCTTCTATTTGAGTGGAAATCATAAAATTCAGTGTTTTATCTACTGCCAGAAACATTTTTTTTTACTGTAGAAATTAATAAAGGGAGTGATAAAGTAGCAGTATAATCAGTGATAATATTGTAGAAGGGAAAATGGTTTACTTCCTGGAATAAAACACAGCTAATCCAAAAGCTACAATTTAAGAATAACCTGATTTCATACTTCAGAGATTTTTGCAAGACAAATTTGTGGTTTATTCAAATTTCTGAGCCTCAGCCTACTCAATAAAACAAGCATAAGCTAGAAAACATCAGAGGGGCAGTAGAGGTTGACAAGTTGAGTCATCGTGCTTTGTGTGTGGTGTTTCAAGGTAGTCTCAGCAATTGTGTTTGTAAAAAGACAGGATACAACTAGTACATACCTTTTTGCAACAAATATTATTTAAAACTTACATATGTATAGCATATTTAAATGTGTTGGTACAAAATTACACTTGCATTTATCATTTCATTTCTGAAATACCAGAATTCATTTTGTCAATGTAATCATTAATGAAAGTTTAGATGAAATTATTTGATTAGAAAATCCAACATCTGATATTACATGTTACATAAACAGTGATTAATTAATTATAATTCATTAATTTTTATAACTCAGAATTGTTCATTAAATTTCTGTCACATTTCTATTTTTTTTATCTGGTTTCCTGTTATTTTGAGAAAAGTTATTGTCATTCCAATAGTTGATTAGTCATTTAAACCCATTCTTTGTATTTCTTTTACTGTTACCACCATTTTTCAGATGCTCTATTCTATGACTATCTTTAGATGTACCTTCTGGAATATACCTTCTATAAATTTTGAGATGAGTTATTGTTATCACAAGAGTTGATCACATAATTGAAGCCATTCTTTACATTTCTTTTACCATTACCACAATGTTTCAGATGATCTGTTCTATGTCTTTCTTTACAGGTACCTTATAATTTTGAGAAGAGTCATTATCATTCCAAGAGTTATCCAGGCTATCAAATGTATTCTACATGTCTTTTTTTAACACAATGTTTTGGCTCATCTAGTCATCAGCAGATTTTCTTCAGAAATGCAATCCTTATAGAAGAAGGTTGTAGAATTGATCGGACAAAATGCCAGAGTCATAACAAAAGTAACCAAAAGAAGGTCAATTATTTGAATAACATTTCAAATTTTTCTGTCATTTTTCTTTTAATTCTAATCTTGCTGCTCAAGGTGTCCACTAGATGGAGCTACCTAGCTCTGCAAAGTCATTCTGGAAAAGGTCTAGAAATGACATATAGGTTCCAATTGGGCAAGTGACTAGTGTCTTCAGTTGCTGGTATGCAAGAAAAATATACAATAAATAAATATGCAAGCAATATTTTGTTAATATTTCTCATTGTCTCTGAAAGCAAAATCTATAGCCTTTTATCAAGTTGTATATCATAGTGGTCAATATTTGGATTTCTTTCATGTTTCCAATTTCTCAAATTTACCTTTAATCAAAAACTTTTTGTGTCTTTCCATTGTCTTCCTGTTATTTATTTTACCTTAAGCATTTTCCTCATATATTTGTGACAAAATCTGAAAAAAAATGGAAGAAAGGGACACCTATTCTTTCCTCTTTCCATAAATATAAATTGCAAAGGAAGATGAATAACTGGCCTAAAAAATATCAAGTGTCAGAACAATTCTTTGAAGAGAAAATTATATGTTATATTATAACTCTATCATTGAACCTATGTTGTTCCTAATTTTCATCAATGACATTCCTGATATCAACAATTCTCAACTTGGTATATATATATATATATATATATATATATATATATATACTGATGGCACAAGTATTTACACTTGTCTTAATTGTAAGTCTGATCAGGTCAATATGGTTAAATTAGGTACCTCCATGAGATTGCTAAAAAAAGAGCATAGCACGATGAAAAAAATGCCAAACTTGACAAAAACAAAATTTTATTGTCTAATTGTTTATGTTATTATTAAGAGGAAAGATCAAAGTATTTTTGGGGTATTTTTTTTACATTTTTTAATCGTTCCTAGCATGTCCAAAATTTTTGTTAAAAATCTTGTTTTTTTTTGAGTCAGCAAAATTGACCATTTTTTTCCATTTTGTAAAAAACTTGAAATCTCACTTTGAAATTCTTTTACATATCAATTATCATTTTTTCAAAACTTATTTTAAGAAAATCAGAAATTATAATGTTTATTTAAAATATTTTGAACCAAGCTTAACTTAGCTTATGTGCCAAAAAGATATATTCTAAAAATAAAACAAAGCAGATCATAAACTTTCACATAACTTGACAGGTGATGAATGACATATTGACGGATTCCGTGAGGATAATTTGTTCTACGGAAGGAGAAAAGTGAAATCATTTACATTTAAGTGAACAAATTATTTGCCTCGTTATTATTAAGGAAAACTTTCAGCGCTCTAAATTTTTTTTTTGTACTTAGCTTTCACCTTTATGTTTACAATGCTTTATGGAAAATATATTATAAAGAAATTAAAATTAGACTGTTAAGAGTTAGATTAAATTTCATAAGAAAGGTATCTAATTAATTTATAGGTACCTTTCTTATGAAATTTTATCAGAAGTGTATATAAAATACTATAATTTTATGTACATTTATTACATTTTACTGTATTTCCATTCATTTTATTATTAATTTTGATATTTCATTTATGGAAAAATGTCATAACTGAGATTAATATAAAAATAAGATCATATAAATTTCATAAGATGATACTGATACTTGTAGATACCCTTCTCAGTTGAAATTGAAAAATCAAATTAACTTCTCCACATGTGTTTCGCAAAAGTAAAGGCCTTAACAGCGGAGAACAATGCTTAACTCAAATAACACAACTTAATTGTATTCTAGTTGGTCTTCTGTACTTTATAATTACAGCCTGATTATAAACACAAAATTACATTTCTTAATTACTGCGGATCTTCTGATTAGTCAAAATGATACAATTTACAATGCGCTAAGAAAAGATCTATCTCATAGAGAGACTTAGGAAACCCGATGCAGCTTTTAACTAATTTTATAATACTTTAACAACTTAAATATAAAAATCTATTATAATTAAAAAATAACAAATAATTGTATTAAAAATTAATTTTTCATCGAAAAAATTTTTTGCTTTCAGAAAATATTGTCCTTATTCATAAAAACAACTAAAAGCAAATAAAAGCATTTGAAATTAAATAATATATTTGTTTTATTGAGTTTTGTATGTTACAATTCAGAGCTGATTTTCAGGTCGGGGGTTCCAATTAAAAACAAAAAAAAAACATGATTTGCATTCCTCAAAGCCTTGTGCTTTTAACTATTGTAATCACTAAACCCGATGCAATCGAATTTCTAGCGTTTTCATAAAATTAGTTATGGGTGGGGTAATAAATATAAAAAAAATATTTCTGCCATGACTTTAATAAAAAAAAAAAAAAACCCATATTTATAATAATTTCGATCATCTGTGAATAGTTCCTGAAAGTTTCATTAACATCCGACAATTATTTTTATTTTTGCTAGATTTTCCAAATTAATGTGTATCATACAAAAAAAAGGTGCTAAAAATTGTATATGCTATTTTACTAGTCCCAGTGATACAAAGAGAAACAAGGTTTTTTTTTAATCAAAATTTAGAATAAAGGAAAAATTTTAAAAACTAATTAAAAAAAACTTTGGTCTTTCCTCTTAATAATAACATAAGTATTTAGACGATAAAATTTTGTTTTTGTCAAGTTTGGCATCTTTTTCATCATGCTATGCTCTTTTTTTAGCGATTTCATGGAGGTACCTAGGTTAAATTTGCAGTTGATCTAAAAAGAAAAATGACCTACAATCCGTTGTTAACTGGGGCAAGAAATGACTTGTCAATTTGATTCCTCCAAAACAAAACTGCTCTCTTTTAATTGTTTAAGAGAAACATTTTTTTTGCCTTCTATCAGCATGGCCAATGCCAACCACCAGAAGAGTAACTCCATGCACTTTCTCAGGCTAACATTTTCTGCTGACATGAAGTAGAAAGATCATATTGAATCAATTGCTAGGAAAATTGGTTCACTGTGTCATACTAGAGAATTTTTCTTGCCAAAATCTATCTTACACATTTGAAAAATACAAAGAATCTGCAATGTTATTGATCCTGACTTGGCATCTCAGATTCACTTTCTCATCATCATAACATTGCTGTCCTGTGCCTTTTTCATAAATATTTTCATGGTAATTATTCTGATCAGCTTTCCTCTTTCATGGCGGGACATTACAAATTTAAGCACAATACTGGATTACTGGCAATGTCTTATCATTTTACAGTTGAAATTGCTAGATGCAACTGTAAGTTCTATGTTAACAGTTCCTTCTCTTGTACTTCTTGCTTATGGAACTCTCTTCTAGCTTTTTGCATTCCAGTTACCTGTGATCTTCAAAAATTTAGATGCAATGTCAAGTGTTATCTTTTGTCCTTGTAATAATGTTTTATTTTTCTCATATTCTCTCATACTCAGTAATCCTTTGCATCTTAATGGCTTTATTGGCTTGCTTTTGAAAAATGCAGTGTAAATTTTCAAATGGTTTTTGGCAGAGTTTTTAAGACAAGAAAGTACAATAAGAATCTGAAACAATGTGTTCTATATTAGTTAATGGGTATTAGCAGAATGTGGAATAACATACAAACAAAAGTGGAGATAATGAAACAAAGTGGAAATGCTATTCAGATAATGTTTAGCTCTTTATAGCAGGTATTCACTACCATATAGGAGGAATGAGATTATGTAATGTTTCGGTACTCTTTGTTTCTAATGAAATTTTCATGTTTCTTAATACTTTGCTTAGCTTTTGGAAGGCAGATTTCAGTGTTGTGCTTTCTGTCTTGTTATAACATTTCCAAGATATTTAACTAATTGTACTTGTTTGATTTTGGTATTTCCAATTTGTAATTTGCATGTTGGGCTGTTCCTTTTGCTTACAACCATATATTTTGCATTCCTGCAATTGATATTTAGTTCTTTCTTCTTACTTTCCTTCACTACATTCTCTCGGAGTTTTTATAGTTTCTTTTTCATGTCTACCATCAAAACTGTGTCTTCTTTATATCTTATGTTGTTAAGATTGTGGCTGAGAGTAATGAATCCTGGTAGGACTTCTAATTCTCTCAGAATCGCCTCACTGCATAGATTGAATAAGTCTCATGAGAAAGCACATACTTGTCTTACACCTCTTTCTATTTTTGTATATTTACTGAATTCATTTTCCATCTCTATGCAGACAGTTTGCTGCCAGTATAAATTCTGGATTATTCTAATATCCTTCTCAAATATGTCAAAATTCTTCAATACATGGGAAAAATAACTTTCTAGCTATAACATCTGGTAAGGACATGGATTACCTCTTCCTCAAATTCCAATGCACTTTTCTTATACAAGTACTGTATGATATTTTTGACATACCAACATCCCAAGAATTCATTGACTGTACAAGTATGATTACCAGAAAATTGAAACATAGAGAAAAACTAGAGGTTGACCCAAAATGAAAGAAATACAAATTTCAGTAAGTGGTGAACTCACCAGAAAGAGGAGTGAGGGGTGAATACTAAGAAATAAAAAAAATCTCAAAAGTGGGGATGTTGTGGAGTAAATAAGACACTCTCTGGTAACACAAATGAACTAGGCAAGATGCCTTAAATAAAGAACTCAAGAAAGCCTGTTGGAGTCAGTTGAGGAGAATTTGTAATGATGTCACCAGTAGCCTAAGCAAGACTTAACAGGAGCATGTTATAACAAATGAATAGTGAGTTTGATCCTTACTGAGTGCTCCACACTTTTGGCCTTGTGCTATGTCTAAGCTATGCTTAGAAAACCAGCATACCAATTCAAGAGTCTGGCAAAGATATCCACAAAAAATACAGATGGATATCATACCAATAATTACTGCTTTTTGAATTGACTGATTTGTTTTCTTACAAACCCTTTGCAGGTTATTTAAAGCCAGAAAATATTTTTGGATTGCAAGAATTTTTGGACAATAATAATGATTTACTAATGCAAGTCCTACTAATTAACTCATAGCTAAGCAGAGAAGCAGTAAATTCCTAACTTTCCCAAGGACATTTGCAAGTAAGTGAATATAATGAACTGGAATTGGAACTCAGCTCCCTGATTTCCAATTCCAAGCCATTATCCATTAAACCACCTGCACATCCAAGCTTTCAGCACCTGATATTCCCAAGCAGTAACCCATCGAGGTACTGACAAAGCTAGATGTTGCTTAACTTCAGTGATCACAGAAGAACCAGTGTTTCAACATGATACGGCCATAAGCCTGCTGCTTTCTGAATAAAAACATGACAATGCAATGTAAGTTTTAGAAAGTATATAAATACTTTTAAATATAGCTTAAATGTTTTTATCTTTTCTACCTTTCACTAAATGTTCACAAAGCTCGAGTGCCACTCAATGTAGAGGGTTACTAAATGAGGTTGTTGTATGGACATAGAAAGGAGAAGTAAGTGCAAATTATGAAGATATGAAGGATAGGTTATGGTTGACCATAAACTTGAAGAGGTTGAAGCAGTAGTTTTTAGGGAAGCATCCACTTGGGAGTTTTTTTTCATAGAATAGCAGTTCTTTGCAAGAAGCTATCCAAAATGAACTTCCTTCTTACTAATGGAATACAAAGAGAATGAGAATGGTTCATCCTTGTCTATATGGCATGGTGGGTCTTGGCTGTGAAGGTCTGAACTGGTGGAACTAAGGAATGTAGCTCATCAGAACATATACCATGGAAAATTGTTAAATTGAGTGTGATAATATGCTGTAGCACTATGACTAGGAAAGATTTTATAAGTACATGAAATATATAATCAATGTTTGGTCATTGTAGTGATATGTAAATGACTACCTAATTAGCATAGCTAAGGCATAGAGACTATGTAAGTGGCTGAGCTGTAAAGGGAGAGGCAGAATAAGATATGTGAGATTAACAATTAACGCTGAACTGAGAAAATACGAAGGAAATCACATTTCATAACAGCCATAATAGAATTAACCACATAAAATCCTGGAAAAGTAAATTTGGTTAACTTGGATTTTACAAGTATGTTAAACTACCTAAGCAGTAAATTCAAAAAAATTTTTGACAAAATATTGTAATTTGCTTCATTTAGAACAAAGACTAGAATAAAGAAACACTAATATTTTTTGCAAAACCCTGAATTGAAACATACATTTTTACTGGTGTGATGCCAAAATTCTGGCTAGCAAAAGAAAACTTAGAGGAAGAAAAACAATTTTGACAGGTGATTGATTATAGGTCTATATCTATACTTCCACCAAACAGATGGTCTTTAAGATTTGGGGAAAAAAGTTAAGAGTATTTCATATTATTGAAAGGCATCAGGTTCTTATTCACCTGAGAAACAGAAGCGTCAATGGTTTGAATGATGAATTAATAAATTTCAATAATTGCTTATGCAGAAAATGTTAAACAGAAGTTTTCTTAGCTGCCACTTCTCATTGGCTAAAGGTGGAGGATATAAGAATCATGACTCCACCTAATTAAGTGAATTATACCAATGAAATGATGACATCACAATGTGGGAACTGGATAGAATAGCAACCAGCCAAAATTTGAGCTAGTTTGGGAAAGGACTGATGGAGAAATAAAAATCATTAATCAAACCTGCTGAGGGTGCCAGACTCCACCCATCTATCTAACACTTCTCAATATATCTTTGTTTTTGGCCCTCAGGCAGTTGCAGAATCAATCAATATGATTGCGGTTTGAGATACCAACAAACCCTATCAACATGCTGCTTGGCAACTCTCTGTAAGATGGAATGATTTGGAAGAATAGCAGAAAACAAAGAAATTCTAACTTAATAGTTTCCAACTTATAAATTGAAATTCAGAAGTTGACAACTACTTTCGGTTGAAGTTCTGATGCCAACTGTTCCACACCAGCTCTTTTGCCACTACACATTCTTTGTCCTAGTGGAGAATAGTCAGTTAGCCAATCAACTGCAGATAAAGACACAGCATTACAACCAGGAAAGGGTTAAATCAATGCTATAACCTTTACTGAATAAACACAGTGTGTTTATGTTTTGCACAGGTGTTTTCTCACCATTTTTTATTTTGTTAGTTTTACTTTTTCTCATGATAAAGTACAATCAACTCAAAGGACATTTCTATCAGTCCTGTCAAGAGACTTCATCAGTTTAAAAATACATAATATGAGTGGAGAGGCTGACTGAAAGAGTGGGACCAAGTTAATGAGATGATAGACTTGTCATAACACACACACACACACACACACATATATATATAAAATCATAAAGGAACAATTTATACAAAGAATTAAATAGCAATGTGAATGTGATTCATGGCGAAATCACTTCGCTAACAAGACTTAATAAGACATTAACTTACTATCAATTCCTTCAATAATAAGATCCTTATATTTGAAATTGTTGAAAGTACTTGGCATGGGTCTTCCATGTGACAACAACTCGAATATAATATATACAGCCATGCTTAGAATATTGATGACACATATGGTCCAGTGCTTCTGCTATATACCTAGAGATTCTTGATAAAATCCAAAGAAGAATCAGCAATATTATTGGTCCTGATCTTGTGTCTCTGCTTCAGTCACTTTGCCACCACTGTAAAGTTGCCTCCCTGTGCCTTTTTTATAAATACTTTTTTTTTTTTTTTTTTTTAAGCATTGTGCCCCAAGCAAGGCGTGAAGCCACTAGGATACAGGGGGTTTGGAGCGAGAGCAGATAAGAGTGATAGGAGAAAGGAAGAGGAGAAGGATAGTGGGTAGATCAAGGTAACTGGAGATGTCGATTGACATTACATTTGAATAGTTGGAGATTATAGCTTTCAGGGAAACAGTAATTGGGGAGGGTGTTCCACTGGCGAGAGGTGCGAGGTATGAAGCTATTGGAGTAGAAGAGACGGCTACATTTGAAGGTTTCTATGGTGTAAGGGTGAGAGCGGGATGCCAGCCTCGTAGAGGGCGCTTGAATTCATGGAGTCTGGGAACCAGAGAGAGCAGCTCATCAGAGCAGTTACCATGGAAGTATTTGTAGAAAAGACAGAGAGAGGCTCTGGCGCTGTCTGTGAGAGAGTGACTGCAAGCAAGACGCTAGATCAGGGCCAATTAGATTACATATCCTTCTCTGGATCTTGTCGAGAACTCCGAGGTAAGCAGAAGGTGCTCCAGCCCATATATGGCAGCAATACTCCATGCAAGGGCGAATGGTTGTTTTATATATTTGAAGTATCGAGTCAGGGGAAAAAATTTCCTGGCTCGGCACAGAGAGCCAACTTTCCTCATGTGGAAGAAGCAATTGACTCAATGTATTTGTTCCATCTCAGGTCAGCAGTCAGCGTGAGACCGAGCAGACGCAGGGAGTTGCTCTCAGGAAGTTGACTATCAGACATTTTAATGGGGGGCAGGGAAGGATCTCTATGGTGGTTAATGGAGAGTAATTTAGTTTTAGTGGCGTTAAAGTTGACCAGCCAATTCTTGCCCCAGTTAACAACCGATTGGAGGTCCATTTCAAGACACACGGCCAGGTTCCATGTTAATTGTTTGGATAAGCTCTTCGCTATGGAACCTAAACATTTATGAATATAAACAAAATTCTAGACTGGCGACAAGGTCTCATATTGATATACACTTGAATTGGCCATAGATGTAAATGTAAGTTCTATGCTAAAATTTTCTTTTCTCACTTGTGGAACTCTCTTCTAGCCAACTTTAATCTTCAAATATTTATATGCAATGTCAATCACTATCGACAGTCCTCCTAATTACACTTTTTTCATACCCAGTGTCTTAGTGGCATTACTGCTTTGCTTGGGGTGAACATGATAAAAAGAAAATTCCTTTCTGTCATGGTAGAAAGAGAAACACGTCAACTGATCTTCCCTTTTAATTCCTATCTATATCTCTCTTTGTTTTCTACCTTTTGAACATATTCTTTCACATATAGGCTGTCCAGTGCTTCTGCTATATACCTAGAGATTCTTGATAAAATCCAAAGAAGAATCAGCAATATTATTGGTCCTGATCTTGTGTCTCTGCTTAACATTTATTAATATAAGCATAATACTTGACTGGCGACAACTGATCTTCCCTTTTAATCCCTATCTAGATCTCTCTTTGTTTTCTACCTTTTGAACATATTCTTTCACATATAGGCCATCCTGAGTAAGACGTTAAACTACATCCAGCAGCAAGGCCTCTGATCAGGAGGTTTTGAGGAGCGTGGAACTACCTCTTAATTGCTGGTGTTTCCAGGTCCACCCTGACCTGGGGTGGTAGCACCTGTTAGGGTCTCAGCTATGGGCAAATAGTTAACTATTACCAGCAATACTTTTTTGAAACAAATTATTACCAGCAATACAATTTTGAAGGAAAGATATTACCAGAAACAGATTTTTGACAAAACAAAATATTACCAGCAATAAAAAAATTTTTCGCCATTAAATAACCCATTATGGTTGATATGCCGTAAAACAAAATAAACCAAACCAATCTAAACCAAAGAATACATATTCTATTCATACAAATCTATCCTAAATGTTGTTGGCATTAAATAATCCATTGAGGTTGATATACCGTAAAACAAAATAAACCAAACCAATCTAAACCAAAGAATACATATTCTATTCATACGAATCTATCCTAAAAATCTTGTCGGCATTAAATAATCCATTGAGATTGATATGCCGTAAAACAAAATAAACCAAAATCAAACCAAATTTTCACATATAGGAAATGTTTAACAGCATAATAATCATAATTCATAATGTAGATTAATTTCTAAGTGATTATATAATGTGGTGAAAGAGAAAGTCACTTCCGGAGAAAAAGGGCATATGTGTTCTGTACAATATGCCAAAGACAAAATAACCAAAATAGAAATACGTCGGTGGCAACTATTGCCATAAATGCATCTCAGATATGCTAATATTGTCTGTCTTCTTCAACAGTCAACCAATGAAAAAAAATGATCCTTCTATAAAAGCAGTTGGTGTTCTCGGCTTGTGAGTGACTGTTGTCTTGTATGTTGGATTTCTAACCATTTACATGTATTGGGATTTTTGACATTGGACATGCGATTCGTGATTTCAACATTTCTTTCTGCCTCTGGATCTTTGAGTTTGGACTTGAGATTTCTTTATTTCCTTTTGTAATTGAGCTGCCATATCAATTTCTGAACATATAATATTGCTGGAAAGTCTTTAAACAACATGCATCTGCAAATTTTTGTCTTTGTTAAGACTGCTGAGTTCAAGGAGGTAGAGACAGGTAACTCTTTATTGATATTTCAGAACAGAGGATAGAAAATATGACATTCCATTTTCTTAATCTAAGCTGCTATCCATTGTTCTACCATGCCTCCACCAGCCATGACTTTATGTATTACATAATGTTCTCTTTTTTGTAATTTGTGCCTTGTCTTCATTTTGTCCTCTGCACTCTGCTATGACTAATACCTACTTTCCAGTGATGTGATTTAGTCTCTGTGGTATTTTTTTTTTTTTTAAGCATTCAACCCCAAGCAAGGTGGGAAGTCATTAGCATGCAAAGGGTTTCAGAGTAGGAGCGAGAACAAAGAGGAGTGATAGAGAAAAGGATGAAGAGACAGTTAGGGGATAGATCAGGGCATCTGGAGACGTCGATTGATGTTACATTTGAATAGTTGGAGATTATAGTTATCAGGAAAACAAGAAATGGGGAGGGAGTTCCACAGGTGAGGAGTATGAGACATGAAGCTATTGGAGTAGAAGAGACAGCTACATTTAACAGTTTTGACAGTGAATGGGTGAGAGCAGGATGCCAGCCTAGTTGAGCGCTTAAATTCATGAAGTCTGGGAACCAGCGAAAGCAGCTCATCGGAGCAGTTACCATGAAAGTATTTGTAAAAAAGGCAGAGGGAGGCAACGACACATCTGTGAGAGAGCGGCTGCAGTCCCTATTGTTCTATTCTTGGTCTATACCTATCAAGAAAAAAATAAAAATATGGTAGTGAACTGTTGTTAATAAAAAGTAGAGTTTGCATATAAGATGTTTTGATAAGACCGTTGTAACATTTCTTTCTCTCTTTCCAACTCCATATCAAGGAAACTCTTTAATATGAGAATAAATGATAATTTTTGGTGGATTGGGGGTAAAGTTCTTTATCAGGCACCCTAGTGCTGCTTAATCACCATAAAGTGTCATTGAATAGGAGAAAAGTTTGTTGGTAGTTTGACATGGCCACCATCTTAAGGATTCCTCCAGCTAACCTTAAAGCTGAAGGAAGAATTAAAAAAGGTGAAATTGGATCAGAAATGTTGCTGGTAAAATTGATAAAATAGAAAGAAAAAGGTAGAGTTTCAAAACTGATGTTAAAACAATTCATTTTGATTTTTAGGTGGCTTCTTTAAGAACATTTGAAAAGGATGACAGCATGGTGGAATCCTTCTAACAGAGGAAGATTAAGGTTCGTCTGCTTCTGTTTTGTTGTAATCTGTTTCTTCAGACATGTCCTGCTTTATAAATTGCAGAATAGAGTTCTTTTTTAGAATAAAAGAAAAATTTTAAAAAAAATTGATGCAGAGGTTAAGAATCAGCAACATGAAGAAAGAGAAAACATATGAAACTAAGAGGGTGTGAAAGAGGAGCAAAATAGCTGAGAAAGAGAGGCCAAGAGGGTGATAAAGAAAAGTAAAGAGAATGAGAAAGAGAATTAAAGAGAGTAAGAAAGAGAGGTAGAGTGAGAAAGACAAGCAATGAGAGAGTGGGAAAGAGAGGCAAAAAGAGTGAGAAACAGGGTGACAACGAGAATGAAAGATAAAAACAGTAAAAAAAGAGGGGCGAATAGAGTAAGAAAGAGAGACGGAGATTGTGGAAGAGAGGCAAAGTGGGTGAGAAAGAGAGACAATAGGTGAGAAAAACAAGAGAGGGGAAGAAAGAAAAAAGTGGAACAAAAACAGATGTAAAGAATATAATAGACAGATAGAGTTCTAAGAAAAGAGATAGAGAAGATGAAAACAGTATAAGTTGAGAGAGAGAGAGAGAGAGAGAGAGAGAGAGATGAAGAGAAGTAAGATCAAAAGAGAAAAGGTTAAAGAGAAGGTATTTTTTTTTTAAATCAATTTACTCCAAGCAAGGTGATAATGCCACTAAGGTGCAAGGAGTTACTAGGAGTGAAAGAAAATAAGAATAATATAGAAGGAATGGAAACCCAATCTGAAACAGGAAACAAGGGATAAATCTCAGCTTCTGTTCAAAAGACCAGGGAGGAGTGTGAATTAGGTGATAGGCAAACCTATTTACTCCTATTAATGAACAGAGATGTTGAGAGTGAAGAGAGAAAAAAATAAATAAAGGAGAACATAAAAGAAAAAAGAAGGTAAATCAAGAGAGAGAGAAAGAAAGAAAGAATAATTAAGATATGAAAAAGAAAGGGAAAGAGAAAAAGATAAAGAAATAATAATTAATCAGAGAAAGAAGAGATTGATGAAGGAATAAAACATAAAACAAAAGACATGAGAATGGAAGGAAAATTTTGACAGATATTCATAATAAAATTAGGTCAAATAGATCATCATTAACAGTAGTTAGGATCTTAGAACTCTCAAACCTATGAGCAAGCATCAATTATAAAAAAAAAACAATAACAACAAAAACACACTTGACTTGGAAAATGTAACAAAAGCAAAAAAATAAAATAAAAATAAATGAAAATTGTGATAACAGCAAAAGTTGTTTAAAAGTGATGAAACAGTTCTGAAATCAAGGTCCAGGCAAAAAAAAGAAAGAAAAAAATGACAAAAAAGGAAAGAAACAAAGAATGAAGAGGAAGTTGATAAAAATGGAGGCAAAATTAAAGTTAAATAATTTCACATGAACCCAGGCTGATCATTTTTTATGAGAATGAAGAACAAATGAATGAAATAAGAAAAGATAAAGAAAAAGAAAAGAGAAAAAAATTCTTATATGAAAGATAAAAGAAAAAAACAAATATTCAAATGAATTACAAATTTATATAAAAATTTAAGAACAATAAGAAAAAAAAGAGAGAAAAAGAAGAAAATGGGAGAGAAAGAAAAAAGAAAAAGGGAAAGAAAGAAAAAGAAGATAAAAGGGAGAGAAAGTAAAAGAAGATAAAAGGGAGAGAAAGTAAAAGAAGATAAAAGGGAGAGAAAGAAAAAGAAGAAAAAACAGAGAGAAAAAGAAGAAAAAAGGGAGAGAAAAAGAAGAAAAAGGGAGAGAAAAAGAAGAAAAAAGGGAGAGAAAAAGAAAAAAAGGGAGAGAAAGAAAAAAGGGAGAGAAAAAGAAGAAAAAAGGGAGAGAAAGAAAAAGAAGAAAAAAGGGAGAGAAAAAGAAGAAAAGTTTTTGTGAGAAACAGGCTCTTAGAAAAGAAAATAGAATGAAAAACAAAAAACTTTAAGAAGGAAGAAAGTGAAAATAAAATGTTGGGGAAGAAAAGTAAGGGAAAGAGAAAAAGTATGAATGAGGAGAGAAAAAGAGTGAGAGTTTATAGAAAAGTTGAGAAGGAATGTTTAGGGGGAAGAAAAAAGAGTCTATGGAGAGGTAAAGAATATATCTAAGAAGAGAAAGAGAGAAAGAGTCATGGAAGGGAGAGAGCAGATGTGAGGATGAGGAGGAAGAGACAAAGAAGTATAAAGAAAAGAGTGGTATACCAAAATAAATTGAATAAATCAGAGAGAGAGAGAGAGAGAGAAATAATTCAGAGAAAAATAAAGAGAAAAGAGAGAGACAGAGAAAACAATTCAGGGAAATAAAGAAAAGAGAAAGATGAGAGAGAGGGAGACAGAGAAAAACAGATCTGTGAAGAGAGGGAGAGAGAGAAAGAGAGAGAGAGAGACAAAAAAAACAAATCAGGAAAAATAAAGAGAAGAAAGAGAAAGTGAGAGAGAGAGAGAAAGAGAGGGACAAAGAATACAAATCAGGGAAAAATAAAGTGAAAAAAAGAGGGACAGAGAAAACAAAACAGAGAAAAGAGACAGAGAGTGAGGAAGAGAAGCCAAAGATTTGAGGAGGAAAAAGATTGAGAAAAAATAGCAATTAGAAAAAGAGAAAGAGTGTGAGAGAGGAAAGAAATCCAAAGAGAGAGAAGAATTGTCTGAGACAATAGTTGAACCATGAGATCATCTATTTGTGCCATGCAGTAATACAGCTGGAATGGGAAGAATCGTCACTGGCACAACAACATGCTTCCTCCCTCCTCATTCCCCTTGTACGATGATGAAGAAGTTGTTCTTCTACAGCCACATGCTCCATCATCAACAAATTTTTCAGTCAGTGCAGCTTTATTTGAAACAAGGAAAATTTATACACTTTTTGAAGCAGCCTAAACTAATGTGTATTTTAGTTTTCACTTTAAGGAACAGTAAAAAAGAAAAATTCAAACACCCTGCATACAAAACGTACAGGAGAGAAACTTGGCTATGCAGTGAACAACATGTAGCTATGCCAAACATCCTAATAGCAGTGGGAAATTTCAAAATATTTCCACTTCTTAATTAACTTTTTACAAACTTATGTAATATTCTACATATATCTTTTCATAATCTTCACTCACCTGAAAGTTATTAAGTACTGGTTGTTATCTTCTCATCTACCTTGTGTGTGGATAGTGGCTCAGAATGAGAAATTGGAGAGCTGAGTTCAAATTCCATTCAAGTTTGTTACATTTACTTACATGCATATACTTCTGTGAAAGGTATGAATCTAGCTATTCTACCCCCAGCTATGGGTTAAATAGTAAAACTGGAAAAATTATTGTTATCTCCAAAAAGTTGTTAATGCAATATTCCTTAACAAGCAAAGAACTATTCTTACAATCCAAAATGTTTCAACTTTAAATAACCTACAAAGTGTTGATAAACTGGAAAAAACAAATCAATCTACTTTGTGCTTTAAACCATCATTCTTGGTAGTTGATCGTCATCTGCTTTTGGATTTAATCTAAAAAAAAAATATTACTGCCATTAAAATGATTAAACCAGTTTTGAACAGTACAGTCAGGTATTGATTAATTTCCTTTAGTATCTGTCTGTATTTCTGAGATGAGGTATTATGTACACTATTTACATTATTATTATTATTATTTTGGAGAGGGGAATTAACAAGCGATAACTGACATCCATTAGACATGGCATGTGGAACTAGAACAGTCTACCCCAGTGAGTGAAATACAGGGTTCAGTTCGACATTCCAACCACCTAAAGAAGGCCGGAGCATACAACGGCCAAAAATGTTGTAATAAATATGGTGACAAAGTTGAGGACAATAGTCTGAATAATGTAAATAGTGTAATTTCCTTTAACTTTTCAAATTCTGAGAGTAGTAGCTTTGATGCCCATTTTAAAATCTTACTTATTATAAAACGCAGATTGTGTGTGTGTGTGTGTGCGCGCGTGTCTGTAACGTTTATATATTGGATCGGATTTCCTACATTTTTCAACCGATTTCAACAAAACTTCACAGGACTACATAAAATTACCTTGTGGTGGTTCTAACAGTGCCAAAAATGGGAAAAATACAATTGTTTTTGCACAAAATCAATTTGAAAACACGATTAAGAAACATCGTGAGAATGAAAGGGGGACAACTCACATCGGGTTGTTTGTGTGTGTGTGTGTGTGTGTTCCTTTAAATATGGGATCACATTTCCTACATTTTTCAGCCGATAAAACAAAAATTCACTTTTTATTTTTTTGGCAGGTAGTGTTTCTTATTCTCTTGCACACTTTTTTCTTTATTTTTAATATTCAAAATGCTTTAAAAATTCCATTTACAAGACAATTGTTTATAATAAAATTCTATTCAATCGGTAGAGACTCATAACGATTGAAAACAATGTTTTTGTTTGAGTTTGGGTTTGACCAATTCGTAAAAAAAAAAAAAAAAAAAAACTAATTAAGACATGCGTGTCCGTCAACCTTAAACAATAATCTTTGTCAATTTTCTTTTTCAGTCTTTATGATGGTGGATACTTGATCTATCTCTTACTGTTATATCCCCGGGCAACGCTGGGCTCTACTGCTAGTAATATATAAATGTCTCAATACTTTTATATGTCTTTATAACATCTGCAACAACAAATACATCTGAATAGTATTGACAATGGTATAATATATATAATAATATATAAATATTTCAATACTTTTATATGTCTTTATAACATCTGCAACAACAAATACATCTGAATAGTATTGACAATGGTATAATATATATAATAATATATAAATATTTCAATACTTTTATATGTCTTTATAACATCTGCAACAACAAATACATCTGAATAGTATTGACAATGGTATAATATATATAATAACCAAAAATATTTCTCTTGTCAGAATCCATCATGCACATTTATAAATCTACCATTCATTTATCCGTGTATTGAATACTGTTGTGGCCTGTTTAGAGGCCAGAAAGAAAGACACGGAAGACAAAGGTAGGTTGAACAAGTGTATTGAAAATACAGATATATACAAAGCAAGAGTGTTAGTAATAAGCAGATAGAAGTGTCCGTCCGAACGGCCAGGTTACACTGAGTCTCAGCTACTCACGGTTCTCCTACGAATCTACCCTAGGAAGTCTCGCAGTTAGTATTTATAAGAGGAGGAAGAGTTCATTCTACTGTAGGAGGGTTTATCATGACAAATACTGTTGCTATATCTGGTCTGGTGTTCCTCCTACTATGCATCTCTAGATTCTTGACAAAATCTAGATAAGGATCTGTAATACAATTGGTCCTGACCAGGGATCTAATCACCAGTCACTTTCTAATTAATGTGACATGGATTCCCACTGGCTGTTCTGGAAATATTTTCATGGTAACTGCTTAGATGATTTTTTTTTTTGTGCTCCAATTATATATATTTAAGCATGCTACTAGATTGACAACTAGGTCTCATTGCATTACTGTTGAACTCGCTAGATGCAACCATCATTTCTACTCTACTAGTTTTTTTCTCACACTTCCCACCTGTGGAATTACCTTCCGATTTTCTTGCTTCCCTGATAACTACATTCTTCATAAATTTAAATGCAATGTCAGTTGCCATCTTCTGTCTTCTTGATGCCCGTTCTTTTTTTGCCCTTTCAATATTCTCATTCACTTTCATTTCCTGTAAACCCTGTGTTCTAGTAGCACTGTTGCCTTGCTTGGGGTGAAATGATTAAAAAAAATATATAAAATAAGTATTGACTATCAATGTATACATGAAATAAGCTTTGGAGTAAAGGTCTGGAAAAACAAAAATACTTTTGATACATCCTGATATATAATTATAATGTTAATACTCTAGTGGGGTCATAGATAATCTTTAAATTTATATATGAAATAATCTTTGCAGTAAAGGACTGTAAAAATTGAAAATACTTTTTTAATACATTCTAATACATTATAATAATAATATAATAGTTGAGACATAATCTTGAGATGTGTACATGAAACAAGCTTTACAGTAAAGGTCTGGGTTTTTTTGTGTTTTAATCATGTCATCCCAAGCAAGGCAATAAAGCCAAGAAGATGCAAGGGGTTACTGATTATGAGAGAATATGAGAAAAAGAAAACATTAAGAAGTGAGAACATTTAAATGAAACAGGAATTAAAACAAGATTGGCACTGCATTTAAATTTTTAAAGAACAAAGCTGACTGGAAAGCAAGAAGCTAAAAGAGAGTTGCACAACTGAGAAATGCAAAAGAAACTCTTAGTATAGAACATCTAGCCATTTCAACTGCAAAATGGTGAGACCACTAGTAGTGCACTTAAATTCATAAAATCTAAATACCAAAGAGTAAAGTTCATCAGAACAATTACCATGAAAATATTTATAGAAAAGGCAGAGGGAAGTTATGTTATAACAGTAAGAAAGTGACTGAAGCCAAGATACAGGTTAATAACATTGCAGATTCTTCTTTGTATTTTATCAAGAATCTCTAAATACATAGCAGAAACACCAGACCAGATGTGGCAGCAATATCCAATGTATTTGATGTAATGAATATGCATACACCTGGGTTCCCCCTCACAGTAATATGAATGGCTGGTGTCAGCCATAAATACAGACTGATTGACAACGCCTATTGCCTACCACTACGATGAGGCCCCGTCCATTACGGTTACCTGCTAGATTGTTCTACCTGGTTACAGTGTCAACAACCATTTTGCTACTTTGAACAAATATATACCTTTCCAGGACATATCAATATTCAATGTTAATCTCTAAATACATAGCAGAAACACCAGACCAGATATGGCAGCAATATCCAATGCATTCAATGTTAAAATAAAAATATATACCATAAAATATAATAATACTAATAACAATAATAATAATATACTGTAGTAATAGACAATCTTTAGATGTGTACATAAATTAAGCTTTGGGATAAAGGTATGTAAAAAATGAAAATTGTTTTGATACACCCTAATATTTTCACAGAATAAATTTGGAGTAAAATTTTTCCTTCTTTTTATTTATTTAATTTTTTTTGAATCGAACTTATCCCTATTATTTTGCTAAAGAGTTGGCTAAAATTTCCTGGTGATTATAAATTCTTTTTTTTATTATTATCTTCTTATTTCTGGTGGTATTAAAATATCAGAGTTGGTTCCAAGACTAATTCAGAATTATGCACTTGTAATTATTATTAGACATAACCTTTACAACTCAACATTGTAAACACGCATCCAAATCAGACTTTGGACTTCATTTTAAATATACAATTACTGATGAAATGAATTAATGATCAAAATTCAGAAACCTTGAACCTTTTACCACAAATTATTTTAACAAACATTCTCATCTTTTTGTTTCTATTATAACATTCCAATCAAAATGTTTTTTTTTTTATTCTCTTGTTATACTCATTTAAAGATTTAGAAGGTATGTGAATTGATATAATGATCACTGGCTCAGAAAATGGAATGAATTAATTGAGTTTGGATTCCAGCTGAGACAATCACTTTGCAGTCATACCTTTTGGAAAGTCATGAATTCATCTCCCTTTTTAGCTCTAAGTGAAATCATAGGGAAATCTGAGTCCTTTACATTTGTTAAACATTAAGTCTAAGACAATGAGGAATTCAAAAAACAATCATTTTTTTTATACTAAAGTTTATCCTGTACAATGGTCAAGGGTCACTCAAGGTAGAGAGTTACTGTTAAAATGGTTATGATGAATGAGGTGTGTGCTGTGCTATGGATAGAACAGGAAGTGGTAGGAAATGAGGATAGCTAGCAAATAAGCCTTGTCTTGAAGAGGTTAAAATTGTAGTGATGCGGAAAGCATCCATGCAGGAGTCTATTTTACAAAGTTGCAGTTCTTAGGGAAATGCTGTCTGAGAGGAACTTTCTTCTTATCTTTGAAACACAGGGGAAATGATGATGATTCAACTCCATGGAAGTAGCAAAACATCTCCAAGCTGTAAGCCTAAAGTGAGATGGGCTTTGTCAAGCTATCTTGACACACCCCAAATACCCTACAATGGGTCACAGAATGTACATATACAGTTATGGTTAAAGACTACTTATGGTGATCTTCAAGAACAGAGTCAAGTCACTTCCATTATCAGTTGCATAACAGTTGTTACATTTGGTGTATAAAAAGTTTACTGTATTTTCTAATACAAGAAATTTTGAACCAAAATTAAAGACCAAAAAGAGAGGTCATATTATACACAAGTACATGCTTTCAGGAATTTTTACTCAGCTTAAAATACCTATTATTTTAAACAGCAAGACTGACAATACACTCAGTTTTGCTCATAAGATTAAGTTTTTATATTTTGATTTATATGAAATAGTTATATCAAACAGAAATTATGATCAATTAATTAACACCTTAAAATGTATTACCAGGTATGTCTGGTTAGCACCTTTCCCCAATAATTCAAAAATAAGTTTTGAAATGGAAATTAGGTGAAGAAATAATCGTTAAGGATCTGGTTTATTTCTATTCTTTAATATCGAGAAAAATTAAATATTTTAGTGAAATATATATATATATATATATATATATATATATATATATATACATGACATTGTGGTTTAATGGATATAGAACAGCTTTTCCAAAAATATTTATATAGGGATGGCTGTACTACAAGGTTGTATTATACTCAATGATGTAATTTATTCACTGTTTTTAGCTTCGGAAGCACAGGGCTGTATTATGCTCAAGTCGTATTATACACAAGAAAATATGTTATGCAAGTGTAAGAGCTCTAATGGAACAGAGGTAGTCATCATCATCAGTTTTTTGACTGCTTCAATCATCAGGGAGACCTATGGGCTGAAGAAGGAGGCAACCTTCCCCAAGATGAGTTATTGAGTGTGGTTCTCAGGAGTTCTGGCATTGTCATGTCCATCAACTCTTTAATGTGTCTTACCAGCTTTTGTGTTGCCATTGCTAATTGGGTCCACCTTCAACAGTGCCTTGTATGATGGTCTTACAGATGCCATCTACCAACACTTAATATTAGTAAGGAGAGACTACTATCATCCCACAAGACTTTTGACCTTGCCCTGTACATAGTCATTGGTTTTTGTGTTCCCAGTAGTAGATGTGGAGAAGCCTTCTCCCTGCCTAAACCATGAGTGTCTTAAACTCATAAAGTAGGATGCAGTGGCTGTATTTATTTGCAAATAAATAAACAAGGAGAGCAACATTGGAAGTAGTCTAAATGCATTTAAAATTTCAAGGTTTTTACACAATAAATATATCATTATTTCATAGGTTATCATTATTTTTATTCAGAAATTACTGATCATTTCCTTCCTTTTTATTTTCAGATGTTGACATGATTTTCTTTTTAGCTTTTGTAACAAGCACACAAGCATCAAAAAATCAATCCATTATGATTATTATATGGGTGAATGAAAGTGCAAACCCATAATATTAGAATTAAGTTGCAAATCGAACTTGAAATTTTTTTATTCTTCATATTAAAGGTTTTCAACAGGATCACTCTAGCAAAAGTCTTGCTAAAATGTTTCATTTTTGCAATGTAACAAACATGCATAAACAGAATTGAATCATTATAATATAGATTTTGTACCTAATAATTTTTCAAGTGCTCACTCTTCAAATTGATATGAACAAAAATACAATCACAGAAAAAAAAAAAAAAATATATATATATATATTAGTAGGACTTAACCTGGTTGTTATCAATTTTACTTAATTTTTTAATAAAAAAAATATAGGGATAGCAACTCAAACACATGTACCCACTAAAAATAATATTTATAGTATTTTGCCAAAAAAAAAAAACAAAACAAAAAATTGTCAACTCATGTATTTCCAGAGAATAATAATTTTTTGGTAAGCAGTCTTTTTAAGTAAATTGCTAAATATTAAGAAATCAAGTGTTAATAGTAAACAAATAAAATATTCCAAATTATCTTCTTAACTCAGTTTTGCAGAAATGGTATTTATTGTTAGACAGACAGTAAACTGAATTCACATACACACACACACAGGTGTGTGTGTGTGTGTGTGTGTATCTCTGTGTGGATTGGTTAATTTTTATGTTAGAAAGTCTTAACATTAAAATATAATTCTTTTGAGCATTGGCTCAGTAAAAATACACATATTAAAATTGACTTCTTAATTTTATCTACAAATGCAAACAAGGCATTACCTTTATCATCGACACTTTCTGGTGTGGCACTTTGTCTATTATTTTAATCTTATTTAAGGAAGGTCATGGTATCTGTCCCTATTATTACATATTAAGATTTCATAGCACCAAATAAGTTATTATAAATAAAGGCTGGCCACTTGTATCCAGGGTAGCCTGCCTAGTAGGGTGGCTAGTCAGTCCTTGCTGAAGACTCATGCCCAGATACATTTGTGTTTGTTCAATACCTACAGAGTCCACCTGCAGTTTATACTGCAACTATGCTGAGAGAACCTTAGTCATAGTTTCTGGGAGAGAGAGAGAGAGAGAGAGAGAGAGAGCATTATCTGGCATGATAAACAGCCTGATATAATGACTTGTGACTTTGTGCTAGTGCAACCATTGATGGCACTCAATTTCACTCACAAGGCTTGAGTCAACCAATCGTATAGACAATTTTCAAATGTGCCACATGCTAGGATCACCTCCCACAGACAGATAACATCAAGAAGTCACCTTCCTGACATGGTAAGGTTCAAACCCAAATTGCATGGTAGGAAAGTGAACACCCAAACCATTCGGCCACATATTATTATAAATATAACTAATAAAATCTGAATTCATACAATATATTTATCATATAAATATATTCTGAAACCTTTATCAACATTATTAGCTTAAATAGCTTAAAATATATATATATATATATATATATATATATATATATATATATACACACACACACGCATCGGATGTAACAGCTAAATTATCTAATTGTTAGACTAAGCTTTGAACCATTGTATCTTAGAAATGATTAAAGATATCTTACTGGAATTCTTCAAGGTTTTTATAACACTATTGAACACTACTTTGAATAATAAGAATCTCTAAGTTGAAATGATGATCCCTCTTGCTGTTGTGACCTCCTGATCCAGTTTTCCTCTATACTGTTCATTCTTTTTTAAACTAAATTACCGGTCTCTTGATGGTTCCTGAATGGACATTGAAGATGGAAGCCAGAGTATGGATGTTGGTACCATTACTGAAGGCCTGAATGATCTTTTTTCTCTCACCATTGCTCAGTTGGCAAGACATTGTGGGGCTGATACAAAATGATTTTAACCTGTTCTCTTTTTAGCTGAATAACTCAAAGGGTTTTTCAGTGATTCTTATGACAAATGATGTTAAGATGGCCAAAAGGCTTATCTGAAAACTTTGAAAAAGGAAACTCAATTAGTTTAGTGTTTTTTTTAGATATTAAACATTTTGTGGGATAGATAATGATAGCATGTTGTTACATGATTTGGAAAATTTTGCTGTTACACCTGGTATATATATATATATATAAATATTTATATTTATATATATATATATATATGTATGTGTGTGTATATATATATATATATATATATATATATATATATATATATATATATATATTTGTGTGTGTGTGTGAGAAATTTAATATACTTATAGAAAACAGTGCTCACTATTGGAACTAGGAAATCTGTGAAGATAGAAATCAACACTGCATGATGACAATCAATATCATGCCTCTCATGTGATCTTCAGACTATATGTCACTACTCCTTAAATGTGCTCTATATACAGGCCACTTGAGGCTTATAAGAAATGGGAGAATGGGAAAACTGGTCTTTCTAATCTCTTTTAGGCCTAATGTTTTAGGTAATTTATAATCCTGGCCTTTAATTATCTTAATTTTTTTTATACATCTGGAAGCTAATATAGAGTGATGTGCTACAACCTCAACTTGCAGAAAAATATTTGTTGCATAGTGAAATTGATTTTTCCCAGGTAGATTAATACTGTAGCCTCATACAAATCTGAAGTCAATTTAGTATTGTTGTATGTAACTTATTCTAGTTTTTCACACAGTATCCATCAGAGAAGCTATGTGCATCAGCAGATTGTTCTGAGAGATGGCCTACTAGGTACAGATCTGCAGCTTCACTAAATGTCAGTGGCTGCTCCAACATTTAAATACATGATCGACCCAACTGCACCAAGCGTGTGCACATGTGGGACAAACCAGGTGACAGGTAGATATATAAGCACCCACCTGAGAAAGAAGAAGAGAGACTCTTACATCCTCATATGAAGAAAAAAATTGAATAAGCAATAATTTTATGTTTTTGTATTCTTGTTCAACGTTGAACTCTTACATAAACTTGCTAATCTCTTCTTGTATGTGCCATATCCCTTTAGTATGTGGGTGATCATAGCTCTCCACACTTTTCTATTCTGTAGGTCTTACTAATGTTTTTTCCATCCCTATATACCCTATACTACTATCCATTCACTCAAGCTTATCAGGCAGATAACCCATTGCTTTCCCCCTGTTCACTTTGCTTTCAATATATCTTGTGAGTATCAAATTGTCCAAGCCTTCTTTCCTCATTATGTGTACAAAAAATTTCCGCTATCTCTTTCTGATTCTAAGAGTTCTTTTTGTTGTTTTCCTTCTGACTTCTGCATTGCTTATGTGCACCATCCATGATATTTTCTGCATCTTTCTCTAGAACCACATCTCTGTTGTCTCAAGTCTCTTCATTTTTGATAAGATTTTCTACCATTCACAGAATTAATATTACGTAGTACAGGTGCCCCACAAAAAAACAGGAAAAATAAATTAACTGTTATATACCATACCTATGAATACTAATGGGTATGTCCCAATCCTCATAAATATGTTGAACACTATTTTAAGTGGAGGTAATATGCTGTCTAAGTAGTTCACCATTAGCAGTGGATCACCTACTTAACACTGCTGGAGAGTATTGTATTTTGTTGATGTTATAAAGATTACCATTTCATTTCCAACGTCCGTTTTCGTTATTCCTCATTCAGTAACCTTTTCTAGGTTACAACACTAATATAGAAAAAAAATTACATTTTTAGTTTGAACACTACATCTAACATTTGTCCTTTTGTTCTGTTTTAATCTGCTAAATTTCTATCCTTTGCTTTTATTTCAAATATCTGTAACAAAAATTCCAACAGTTAAATAAACTGTTTGAAATTTCCTGGTTTTTGTGGGCATCTTGTAGTTCATATACTTTTTCTTAGCTTTGGAAGACATCTTTTGCTATTCTGATGTATGTTCAGTTTTTGGTGTCATATTTGCCACCCTCTTTTAAAACACTTCCCAGATATTTAAACTTCTGCTTTTAGAGCAAGTTCAAGAGGACATTTTTAGCACACTCCTTCCTAATGGAAAGATTGATGCCAGGTAAATGTTTTGACCATTTTCCAATTCTGTCTATGTAGAGCAAACAAAATCAAAGCTTTTCCAGCTTGTGTTCAGCTCTAAATTTTGTGCATTTGAGCTGAGAATACCATAGACAAAACAAGTGAACAACTAAAAAGTTTAAGAAGAATAGGAACTACAAAGAAAATATTGATAACACTCAAAAAAAGGACCTGAAATTATTTGGAATACATAAGAAAAAAAGCTTGGCAAATTTAACACTGACAGGGCTTTTGAAGGCCAGAGAAGCAAAGGAAAGCAACCAGTAACCTACTTGATAAGTTTGAGCAAATGGATGGTTAAACTTCTACTAGAAAGACAAAGAAGGGTTATGAGTGAGAAAGTATTACTGAAAGTAAAAAAAAAAAAAAGACAGGAAGCTGTGGAAGGCCATGACTGTTTATGCCCTGAAGGGACATAACACAAAAAGAGGTAGATTTTTTTCAATGAATATGCTATCAGACTCCAAAAGAAGAGACAAATATTCAGGCTTGTATGCAACCCATGGATGAGGGGGTGGTGCAATAGTCAGTCACTTAGAATGAAAAATCAGCAAGCAGAGTTTGAATTTCAATTGAGTTTGTTAAATTCACTTTCACATGGATGCTCTTGGGAATCTCTATGAATCCAGTGATTCTCCCTCCAACTATGGGTTACATAGCAAGGGAGTTCACAATGACTATAATCTTAAATGTAGTCAATCTATGCACTGATATATACTGTTATACCACTCATGTGAAAACATGAAGAAAATCTAAGATCCTGTGCAAAACTTGATAATATTAAGTTCCATCAAGGGTTATATGCATATTTTTTTCCAAAGGAAAAGGTTCAGCTATCAAAAAAAAAAAAAAAAAAATTAAAGTTGAATGTATTATGGTTTCTCAAATCTTCTACTAAGTATTGTTGGACATGGAAAATAATAGTCTTTATTTTGCATAATGACCCATGATGAGTTGGCAGGATGTTTAAATTCAAAGAACCTTCTCCTGGAATGGTTGTTCTACCAAAGCTTAAAAAAAAACAAAAAAAAACAAAACAATTTTCTGTGTTATTTTATTCATAACTGAAATGAGAAGTGGCCATCAGGGTAAAGTGACTGGAATAGCTTCTGATGTAATTTGATCTTGGCTAGCCATGCTAATAACCACCCACACACATTTTATGAAACCAAATATCGTGCGAGGCAACAAATGTTTATTCAAACGGGTTTTTGTTAAAGACGACAGATAAGTCATGTCTATTATATTTTTTTAATCTTGTTGATAAATTAGTTTCCCTATTTTGGTGTTGAACATGTAAGGGAATTGTCTACATTTTAGGCCGAGATTTCAATTGGCTTAATTCATTACCAAGCAAGACAGTAAAAGAAATTCAAAGTCTGTATTTATCTAACCTCCTTATTCTCATAATTTTCACTTCCTACTACCTCTTCTTACATTCATATCATAAAACTCAGTAACCCTCTACCTTGAGTTGCTCACGAGCCTTGTGTTAGGTGAACTTAAGTAAAAAAAACAAATAAAAGTTATTAAAAATATAAGACATAACCTGTCATCATGAACAAAACTTATTTGAATATATATATATATATATATATATATATATATATATATATATATAAAATTTCTGAGTTTGTCTGTATTTCTGAGATGAGGTATTATGTAGTATTTATATCGGACTATTGTCCTCATCTTTGTCGCCATATTTATATAGGTGGTTGGAATTTCGAACTGAACCCTTTATTTCGATCGCTGGGGGTAGACTATTTCTAATTCCACGTGCCATG
Organism: Acanthosepion pharaonis; assembly: GCA_903632075.3. Taxonomy (NCBI): domain Eukaryota; kingdom Metazoa; phylum Mollusca; class Cephalopoda; order Sepiida; family Sepiidae; genus Acanthosepion; species Acanthosepion pharaonis. The sequence goes on from CAHIKZ030004296.1 coordinate 740,512, forward strand.
TTTGACATCAGTTACCTCAATTTTCCCTCTGAAAGTTCTCCACTGCCTTAACCAGGAATTGAACTCACCTTCTTTGGGTCTGTCACTGGATCTAACCAACCTTTATCCACTGTGCCATGTGTCCTTGAGGACATCTGGGTATGAACTTCTGAGTATTATAACCCTAATGTTTTCAGCATCATTTTTACCAGTGCTCATATTGCAATTTTTTTGCTGTCATTGCATGTCTTTACCAGAGTTCATATTGCAACTTTGTTATCATTGCTTTTCTCTGGCACTCCTTATTACTGGTTCCCATATTGTATTTATTTCTATGCTTGGTGGCTCAGGAGATTTTTTGTGGCCTAGCATATGTGCTGTAATTTTCCAATGGTGTTCCCTGTCTATGATCTCAACATGATCCCACAGGGGCGGTGATCTCCTTCTCTCTCCATATGTGGTCAGCCACGCCTGATTTTTCTACTTCCCCTCGCGTTACAGCTTTCTGGTGTTCTTGAAGCCTTACCTTGAGGGGGGCGGCCTGTCTCTCCTTTATATTCCTTTCCAGCTGCATGGGATAGCGTACACAGTCTTTAGTCATGTTCCTCTCTATGGGGGTCTCCTCGTGAGAGATAAAAGTGTTGTCACGCTTTTGAAGGTTGTCCTGATGTTATATGGACCGCAGATCTTTTGTATTTTCTCTGATAACCCCTTCACATAAGGCAGGCAGACTGTTTTCTGAGTGTTGTTGTCCTATATCCCAGTTTAGGGGGTTTATAATACTCAGAAGTTCATACCCAGATGTTCTCAAGGACACATGGCACAGTGGATATGTTGGTTAGATCCAGTGACAGACCCAAAGAAGGTGAGTTCAATTCCTGGTTAAGGCAGTGGAGAACTTTCAGAGGGAAAATTAGCAGGAGATAACTGATAACTGACATCCATCAAACATGGCACGTGGAATTAGAACAGTCTACCCTAGCGATCGAAATAAAGGGTTCAGGAAATTCAACCACCTGAAGAAGGCCGGAGCGCTGGCGGCAAACGCGTTGACAAATATGGCGACAAAGATGAGGACAATAGTCCCGACTAATGTAAATACTGTATAAAATTTCTGAGCACACACCTATTGCAGACACCTGCTCAGACATATTTGTTTTTGTTTAACATCCATGGAACCCACCTGTGGCTTATACTGCAACTATGCTAAGTTGACCGTAATTAGTTTTTGAGGCAGAGTGCATAATTTGGCATATAGTTTGAACAGAGTCAGTATGTTTAAATTCTCAGCCATGATGACTTGCAACTAGGTTCTAGCACAACCATTGTCTACTAATTCACAATGCTTAGTTCAGTACATGGCTTGGTTTACTTGTGCTGCATGCTGGGATCACCTCCTCAGGCTGATAGCATCAAGAAGTTACCTCCTTGACAAATTAACCATGGTGATATTCAAACCCAGGTCTCATGGTCAGAAAGCAAACATTCTAACCACTTGGCCATGTGCCCATATATGTCAAAATGTGACAGGCATCAAACCTGTATTCACTTTTTCCATCAGAGAAAGCACACCTTTAATCAAAGCAAGCCCTACTAGTTAGGCAACAGAAAACCATTATGACAAAGTAAACCTATTTAAGGAATGCTCATCTCCTGTTGGGACTCTCTGAAGTGTATATCTATTAGCTTTATTTTTGTACACAAAATATAAATAAAGTAATTTTCAAATGGATTCTTTAAATCTGATATTACATCTTATTACCATAAACATTATTTTTAGTGGATATACTGGGTGTAACAGCAAAATTGTTCAAATCATGTAACAGTAAAATTGTCCAATTGTTAGATTAAGCTTTGAACCATTATATCTTAGAAATGATTAAAGATATCTTACTGGAATTATCTGAGTTTTTTTTTTATAAAACCACTGGACTCTACTTTGAGCAATAAGAATGTATAATTGCTCCCCAAGATTAACAGATGAATTGTGATGAAATCAATCAAAAATGAAAATGACATGTTCATCGGTAATTAATCGTAGCTAAGGATCATGCGCTCATGAAGGATTGAAATAAAGTTCAAATATATATAAATTATTCCAGGATCATTTTTTAACTTATTCAAGATGATCTTCACCTTCTAACCTTCTGTTCTGGAGCAACAAGATGCCTCACACATTTCACATACAATTTCATTTCCAAGTCGTTTTAAACTGCTCTTTGGACCATCATGGCTAAAACTCCTCTCTCATGTGCCAAATGTCTTATGGATTGAGTTGGATCTTCTCTAATTGATCTTTTTAGTGCTGAGTTAAAATAATAATCCCTCTTGCTGTTGTGACCTCCTGATCTAGTTTTCCTCTCTACTGTTTCCTCTTTTTTTAAACTTAATCACCATTCTCTTGATGGTTCTTGAATGGACTTTAAAAATGGAAGCCAAAGTATGAATGTTGGTACCATAACTGAAGGCCTGAATGATCTTTTTCCTCTCACCATTGCTCAGTTGGCAAGACATAGTGGGGCTGAGACAAAATGATTTTAACCTGTTCTCTTTTTAGCTGAATAACTCAAAGGGTTTTTCAGTGATTCTTATGACAAATGCTATCAAGATGGCTAAACATCTTATCTGAAAACCTGGAAAAAAGAAACTCAATTAGTTTAGTGTTTTTTTTAGATATTAATCATTTTGTGGGATAGATAATTATAGCATGCTGTTACATGAATTGAACAATTTTGCTGTTACACTTGGTACATATTTGTGTTGTCATCCTTGTTATTTTGAATAGTGAAATTCATGTTAACTAGTTTAAACATTAAGAAGTCCATACTTAGGAGAAATATATATATATGTAATTGAGCCTTGGTTTATCTTAATGGCTAAATGTGTGGTTTTCCTGATGAAAAAAGAGAATACAGTTTCAATACACATAGACACACAAACATACAAGCAAATGTACGAACTGAGTAGGAGAGAGTGAGAGACTGTTTTTTTTAATTATTGCACTCCAAGCAAGGCAATAAAGTCACTAAGATACAAGGGGATTACTGAGTATGAGATAATATGAGAAAAAGAAAGCAATTATTAAGGAGAGAGAACAATAAAATAATTGGAATTAAGAAGACAGACGATAATAATTGACATTGCATTTAAATTTTTCAAGATCAAAGTTGGCTGGAAAGCAAGAAGCTGAAAGAGAGTTCCACAAGCACGAAGTACAAGAGAAGAGACTGTTAACATAGAACTTGCAGTTAACATCAATCCATTTCAAGTGTAAAATGATGAGACCTTGTCACTAATCTAGTAGTGTGCTTAAATTCATAAAGTCTAGATACCAAAGAGGAAAGCTCATCAAAACAATTACCATGAAAATATTTATAGAAAAGGCAAAGGGAAGCTATATTATGGAGATTCCAAAAATGTATAAACATTTTTGTTCGTAATGGATTTAGACTTCATTAATGTTACTTTTTCAATTTGGCTTGTGTTTAGATTTGTTTTCTTGTGAATCTTATTCAAATCTAAAAAAAGATTTTACTTAAAAAAAAATAAAGAAAAAAGATGGCACTGAACTTATTGGTTGATAAAGTGTGCATTCATTCTTTTTAAAAAAATTTTTGAGATCAAGTTCAAGTCATTGTGTAATAATTTTAATTTCTTGCATCTGGCTCAGACAAAATTTGTCTTCAGGTAATGTGAAAGTTTAATTAATGGATGCATTTAAAATTATTCTAACTTTGGGTTATGTAAATATGTTAAGTATCTTGAGGATTTCAAGACTTCTGTCTTGTTCAGTTCTGGGACTACCTTAGGCAAGATTTAGTGATTGTCAGAAGCCTCTTATAAAGTCAGAATGTTAACTGTTAAGACAAAGAGAACAACAATAGGAGGATAGGAAGAAGAGGAAGAAAAGAAAGAGAGAAAATGAAAAGGATTGGAAAAAGGAAGGAAGAAAAAGAGAAAGAGTAAAGAAAAGAATAAATAAGAGAAGAAAATAAAGAGAGGAAGAAAAGAAAAGAACATTGGAGTAAAGAAGAGGAAGGAGAAGTTAAAGAAAGGAGAGAAGAAAAAGAAAGATGAAAAAAAATGATATGGAAGAAGAAGTAAAAGAAAATGGTAGAAGAAAAGCAATGGTTGTGGTGAGGAAAAGGAGAAAAGGAAGTAAAGAAAAAGAGGAAGAAGAGATGCAAAGGAAAAACAAAGGAAAAAATCAAGTAGAGAAACAAAGAAAGAATAAAGAAAATGAACAAAGTAAAAGAAAAAAGGAAAATAAAGAAAAAGTTGGAGATGTTGGAGAAAGGAAGAGGAAGCAGAAATTAAAGAAAGGGGAATATAAAACAAAATGCAAAGGAAGAGATAAAGGAAGGAAGGAAAGAAAGTGAAGAGAAAAGGAAACAAAAGAAGGGTAAGAAAAAGCAAAGGAAGTTGGGAGGATAAAGGATGTATAAAAGTTAAGGAAGATGAGAATAAAGGATGTAAATGAAGAAAAAATGAAGGAAAGAAGAGAAGAAAGAAGGAAAGAAAGAAAATGAAATGAGTAACAAAAAAGGAAAGAAAGCAAAGAAGAAAAGAAAGTAGGTGGAAAGAAACAAAAAATAGGAAAGAAGAGGAAGATTAAAAGAAAAAAGTAGGAAAAAGGAACAAAGAGAAAGAAGAAATAAATAAAAAGGATGGTGGGCAGGGAGCATATTTCATGCACTATTAATGCAGACTCTACAATGAAAATACTGCCTTGATGCTATAAAGCCTCCAACCATTAACTTCAATCTCAAGAGAACACTTGAAGAAGGACCAGAGAGCTTTCACAATTTGGTTTCCAATAAAAGCAATTGTAGTGATTGGAGAGAGTGAAAGATGTGCTGAAAAAGTTTTCAAGAAAAAAAACCAAGAGACAGTGAAGTTAAAAAAGGGAGGAACAGAAGAAGAAAGAAAAGTAAGCAAGTATAAGGACGGCATATTCAACAAGAAGAGAAAAAGAAAGAGTTCTCTATCTTTTGCTCAATTTGACTTTATTCAGTACCAAATTTATTTCCATTGAAAGAATTTGGTATTAATGAATGGCTTCTAGTCACACTGTTGATAATAAGCAAATAATTCATCTCCACATTTCCAATCTTGCTTCTTTTGAATAAAATGATTTTTCCTCTATGATTTCAGCAATATATTAGATCTTTTTTAACTTTGGTTCATTTGTTGAAGAAAGAAAGTGTCTATCATAGTAATAGTTTTTGTTATCTTGTATGTAAGTAACAAATATGGTGCATTGTAGCTAGAGCTATTGAGTTAAGGTACCTGTTTAAAAAAAGAAAAATGGGGGCTTACCTTATCAATCAAAATGCCTCCACATCACATGCTGCTACTGTTGGGAAAGACAAGACCCCCCATCCCCCCAAGACAAGGTCTGTTTTATAGATACAAACATGTAAATTTGTTTCTTTCATGGCCATTTTTGAGTATCACAAGTGTTTTAAAAAAATCCTGTGTTTGTCTCCAAGGAGTAGTATTGACAGCATGCAAGCTGTATGAATATAAATTTTGCATTTTGTGACCTACAGAATTTACAAACCTATATTGTCCAAATTCAATTTTCTACAACAACCTGCAAAAATGCACTAACTTCAGTCAGTTATGTGCCATGCTTGATACACGCTTAGGCGATCATGTATCTTCCGATACATGACTCATGAGGCAGATATTTTTTTTCACAGTAGGTTGCCATTTCTTTCTGCGGTAGACCAGTTGCCATCCAAGGCTATAAAACCTGGTCTGTCCTGCTATTTACCCATAGCTGGGGGGAGAAGAAGAGGATTCATATCCTTCCCTAGAGTATTAGCATGTAAGTGAATGTAATGGATTTGATTGGAATTTGAATTGGCTCTCTGATTCCTCAATCCAAGACACTGTTGATAACTCCACTGTGCTAATTTAAGGAATACAAACAAATAATAAATGATTATCAATAAAATGATAATATTGAGAAGTCAGCATTTGTAAGGGGTGTGGGGGGTTCATTTTCAAAGGAGATAGATTTTGAATACAAATTATACTCCTATCCTTTATTTGAAATATAAAAATAATTTGGGTTCTGTTGGGTCATATAAAATTGCACATTGGAGTTATACAATAGGCACTGCGACCAGAAATTGTGATATTTTTCATATCACTATAGATTAAGATCATGAATATATATATATATATATATATATTAAAACAAATTATTATTAAATTTTATATAGTTAATAGCATGGTCGATTTTGCTATGTAAATTTATGCAAAAATGAAGTATGCCCATATCACATGATTTCTTAAAATGAAAAAAATAAAAATGACAAAAATTTTGAAATTTGGAATACTTAATCAATAGTAGCATATGAAAAAAGAACTCCATATTTAATTTTTTTTTTAATCACATGGTATGAGCATATTTTGTTTTGGCTTCTATAGGGGGATTAATTTACAATAAATTTATATAGCAAACTGAAACCAACTATTAATTTTTGCAAAATTTAATAATTATTTTTTTTATATTTGTAATAAATGCAAAAAATAGTAATAATATAAAAAAAATTTTGATAAAAAAAGACTATTTCTGTCACAGTGCCTATTGCACTCATCTTTTCTCAAAAGTTATGGGGACTAGATGACTTGATGGGACACAGAATCACAGGATTGCCAAGCAAATTTTAAAGATGGTTTCCACTTTTATTCATTCAAATAATTTCCAACATGGCTATCCAAAGGTTAATTCTTTGTCCTGCTGCATAGTTAACTAGCAAGATTAGCTGGTACTGCCCAGATTAAAGATTTTAACATTACTCATCCTCCTTGAGTGATATTCAGTTGCTTAATACACATTTAAGAAGGTGAGCATTCTCCATCTATCAAAACTGCGAATGAATATAACAACCATCACTGCTGCTACAAGACATGAGAGAGAGAGAGAGAGAGAGAGAGACTCTGTGTGTGTGTGTGTGTGTGTGTGTGTGTGTGTGTGTGTGTGTCCATAGACACACTAATCAATTTTTTTCTGCCTTTCACTGTAGCATACCAGTAACAAACCCATCATCAAGATGACTGTAGCTGGGACAGAAGGAATAGGGAAATAGAGTCATGCCTTTCCTATGGGAATATATGCAAAAGTGATACAAGAAATCAGTGATCTGAGTTCAAGTCCCAGTTGAAGCAACTGGGAATTGAACTTGGATCACTGGTTTCATTTTCAAACCTGATAACAAAATGATATAAAAATTTTCTATTTAAGAAATCCAGTTAATTATAAATATATTCTAGGTGTAACAACAAAAATGTCCAAATTGTGTGACAGTAAAATTGTCCCATTGTTAGATTAAGCTTTGAGGCAATTGGGAATTGAACTCAGTTCACTGATTTCATTTTACCTGATAACATAAAATGATAAGTTTTCTGTTTAACCAATACTGTTAATTATGAATATATACCAGGTGTAACAGTAAAATTGCCCAAATAAGCTTTGAACTATTATATTTTAGAAATGATTAAAGATATCTTACTGGAATTATCTGAGGTTTTTATAACACTATTGAACTCTACTTTGAGTAATAAGAATGTATAATTACTCTGTAAGCTTAACAAAAGAATTGTGATGAATTCAATCAAACGAAAATGACATGTTTATCAGTAATTAATCATGGCTAAGGATCTCATGAAGAATTGAAATAAAGTTCAAATATATATATATATATTATTTCAGGATCATTTTTCAACTTATTCAAGATGATCTTCACCTTCTAACCTTCTCTCCTGGAGTAACAAGGTGTCTCACAGGTTTCATGTACAATTTCATTTCCAAGTCGTTTTAAACTGCTCTTCGGACCGTCATAGCTAAAACTCCTCTCTCATGTGCCAAATGTCTTATGGATTGAGTTGGATCTTTTCTAATTGATCTCTTTAGCTTTAAGTTGAAATGATGAATTGTCTTGCTGTTGTGACCTCCTGATCTAGTTTTCCTCTCTACTGTTTCCTCTTTTTTAAACTTATTCACTGTTCTCTTGATGTTACTTGAATAGACTTTGAAGATGGAAGCCAAAGTATGAATGTTAGTACCATTACTAAAGGCCTGAATGATCTTTTTCCTCTCACCATTTCTCAGTTGGCAAGACATAGTGGGGTTGAGACAAAATGATTTTAACCTGTTCTCTTTTAAGCTGAATAACTCAAAGGGTTTTTCAGTGATTCTTATGACTAATTGTATCAAGATAGCTAAATGTCTTATTTGAAAACCTGGAAAAAGAAACTCAATTAGTTTAGTGTTTTTTTTAGATATTAAACATTTTGTGGGATAGACAATTACACTGTTGCATAAGTTGGACAATCTTGCTGTTACACCTGGTGTGTGTATATATATATATATATATATATATATATATATATATATATATATATATATATATTTTTAAAAAAAGAAAGAGGATTGCCAACACACAAACAGTTTTCATTGAGAATATTCCACATTGAACATGAAAAAAATTAATTATTTTTAATAATATTAAAAATTCGTGTTTCTGGTCTGGAAGACGGTTAAGTAGACCAGACCAGAAACAATTTTGAAATTATGTAAAACAAAGTATAATTTTTTTTTCAATAAATTCCACATTTCAACCAAAATGTTTTTCTTTTCTTTTTATACATACATACTTTTCTCTCGTTGGAACCACTACAACATATTTCCTTTATATATATATATATATATATATATATTCCACCCTTTGACCGATCTTATTTTTTTGTCCTGTGCTCTTCACCAGCAGAAAAACTAGTAAGGGAGCTGGTTTAAACACCAACCATTCGTCTATGCAAAGCCTCTTACTGGGTCATTAGATGAGACCTTGGATGAAGCAAGGTAGTAAATATGTGCATTTTGTTTGCACAAATTCTGATGTTAAGTGATAATTATCATGTACAGCATTTATCTTTTCTTTATGTTAATAATAGTCTCCTGAACAGATAAGCAGTTCTATGAAATGCAATCTTTTGAATCTCTTGTCAATATGTTCTATCTGGGATCATGTTAATTTTCTTGTCTATACCTTTTTTTTTTTTTAATCATAACCGGGGCTCCAATTACTACGGGTATAAGAGTAATTTCAAGGTGCCACATTTTTATTTTAGTTTCAAGATCCTTGTAGTTATTTATTTTGTTATCTTCTTTAACAGATATGTTTTTATCTGATGATGCTGCTATAGCTATGAGAAGACATTTTTCTTATTTGGAATCTTTAATCATTATGTCTAGGCCATTGGCTTTTATGTTTGTTTGTATGAATAATAAAGTCTCAAGGAACAGTTTTGATATTATTATTATTGTTGTTGCTGTTGATATTATTATTATTGTTGTTATTATTGTTATTATTACTGTCGTTGTTATTGTTGTTGCAGTTTTTTGATATTATTGCTGTTTTTTATATTATTGTCATAATTATTATATTGTTGCTATAATAATTTATTATTGATATTATTATTTCTAATGTTGATGTTCTTAATATTATTGTTGTTGCTATTATTATTTATTATTATTATTACTATGATTATTATTAGAGTATGTTAAAAATATTTGTGCTTTTTATACACTATTTCTAAGATTATTTTATAGAAATATATAAAGATGATGTATATCTCCACTATATTATTATTATGTTATTAACATGTACAAAAATTATTTACTTTTTTATAGAACTTTACTTCAAAGCTTATTTCATGTATACATCTATATAATGGCAATCAATGACTATAAGTTTATCATTATTATAATTGATATATTTCATATTATAATCAGAATTATTCAGCTTTTATTTTATATATTGTAATGGTGGATACAGTTTTCAGATTCAGGCAATTTTGAGGCATTATTTTAAACTTTGCCTCAATAAAAGCACTGAAGATACACACAGAATTTGGAAAACGGAAGGAAATAAGATAACATCTGACTCTATTGCCTAAAACTGGTTTAAGTATTTCAAAGCTAATAACTTGTCCTTTGAAATAAAAGCCCAGTAGTGAATAACAATAATCAATGACAATGCTTTTATATGCTAGAGGAAAAACTGACCAACAGAGTGTAATACTTCGATGTAATACCTAATGGCAATGGATGCTGGACAATTTCTTTACAAATGAAGAAGAGACAAGAGAAGTAACAGAGATGTGAGTCTAATGATGACTGGACACAATCTATGAAAAGTTTTAAGGAAAATAGAAACTACAAAGAAACTGGTTCTAAAAATCAAAAAGAGATTAAATTTTGGGGCCACATAATACAAATGGAATCTTGAAGAATTTAACAATGTGTTATGATGTTGATTTGGGGTTAGTAGAGAAAAACGCCAAATAACACGTAACAATAAAAAGGGTTTTAATAGGTTGGTAAAAAGGTACAGAAATCGCCTGAGTAGTCAATAACTAGCTCAGCTAAGAAATTCTCTATCTGTCTCCCCCATGTCAACTGACATGCCACTATTTAAAGTCTTTGTTCACAGACGTAGACAAGTTCATCTTCAAGAGGGGTGGTAGGTTTCCAACACAACACAATGAATAAAGACCAGAAATATAGGAAGTTGTGGAGATCCATGTTCTCCAACATCCTGAAAGTATATGGCATATGAAAGAAGATACATTATGTAGTACATAATACTTCAAGTACACAGACAGTTTTTCAGTGGTTCCATATTGATTAACAATGAAAGCACTTCTAATACACCCCAACATAATTACTATGCCATTATATTTTTTTCTTTATGAAAATAATATATCACTGCTTAAGATGCTAGGTGCAAATGTATGCAAGATCCATCAAACAATTAGCTTAATGTAACTAAGCTTTCTCTCTGAATTTCTGGTATGATTTATCATTATTTACACTATTTACATTTGGACTATTGTCTTCATCTTTGTTGTTGTTATCATAACATTTTGCTGTTGTGTGCTCTGGCTTTCATCAAGTCTGGGTAGCCTATAAGGAATTCAGAACTGAACCCTTTATTTAATATATGGGAGTAGATTGTTCTAGTTCCGCTGTACATATTTGGGGATATTTTGTCTTGTTCTTATTTTTAGTACTGATCAGTTATTGATTGCCTTGTTTCCACTGAGTTCAAGTACACAGTGCCTAGTCCAGAGATTGAACTTGCAATTACAATATTACCAAATTCACTAACCCATGCCATAATCCTATTGACCCATAGAATAATTCTCTGTGGAGAACTTGGAGTTTTAAAGCTAACCTGCCTGCTGATAAGTGCTGCTGCTGCTTGTCATGCTTGACCACTTGGAGTATAAGTTACTCAGACCTATATACATCTGATGAAGGCTGGGTATGAAGATAATAGTTTGAATGTAAATAGAATAAATAATGGTAACTAAGCTTATCATCCAGATTCTAAGGAATAGAATTAGATTGGAATAGTGCAAGAATAGTGGTTTTGTTAAAGACATTGGAACAAGAAATTCTTTTAGGGATATTATCCAGGCAACAGAAAGTCTGTTCAGTCCTGAATTATTCTGACAAGAATTCATCAGGCACCTAAAATTTTCCCCCATCCAGAGAAAAAACAACTAGCTTAAATTGAGCTACATGGGCCGAATCTATTTGAGCCAGCAGGGGAGACAGGTTAATCCAACAAAACCAGGAGGTTGCAAATTCAGTGCCTATGCAGGATAACAAATATTGTCCATAGAATACAACAGTATCTTTATGATCAGGGTGATATTACAGTGGGCAATATAAATGCAGAAAGATATGACACTGTTTCATAGACTATACAGAAGCAGTTGATAAGGTACAACACAAAGATCTATTTGAACTACTAGACAAACTCAATTTATTTAGGAAATATATTAGAATAATCTGGAAGATTTATTGAGAACAAACCACCTGCTTACAGATCAAAAATGAATTGAAACAAAATATGCAAAAATAGTAAGGGATATAAGACAAGGATGTGTTTTTTCAGTAGATTTATTTCACTTTTTTAACAAAGCAACACTAAAACAACTAGAAGTCCTATGAGGATTTATTACTGGTGCTCACAATCTTAACATAATTTAACTGTCTAGGAAGTATTTTAAACACAACAGAAAATGTGATGCTACAGACATTGGAAGGCCATTGGAATAATGAAAGATGCCTTCCAGGACTTAAACAAAGAATTAAGAACCAAGAAAATTTCATTAGAAACAAAAAAGGGTCCTGAAATGCTACGTGATATCAGTTTAAAAATATAGCAATGAATGTGAGACAGTTTCCTCAAAGATGAAGAGAAAACTTAAAGCAAGTAAAATGTGGTTCTTCTTGTAAAAGGCTGAGAATACAATGAATGGAACATGAACAACAAAGAAGCTTTATGGAAAATGGAAACAAAAGAACATTAGTACTTAGAATCCAAAAGAAACTGATGAAATTACTGGGACACATAATGAAGAAAAAGGCTTAGAGAATTTGACACTCACAGGATATGAGAGAGAGACAGAAAGGAAAACAGTGAGTAACCAATCTAATGAACTTGTGTAAATAGTTGGCAGAATAGGGACATGCTGAGATAGTAAGGGAACAAACATTGCTTAGAGCTATAAAGGATAGGAAGCATCCTGAAGGGACCAAACACATAAAAGAAGAAATCCTGGTTGTCAATAGGCAGTTCAAACAACTTGTACATCATTGACAACTTTTATATCTGTTTAATCCACATTGACAGCTGTTGATGGCCATGCATGTAATCCTCTGTCAACATCCAAATGTTACTGGATCAGCCAAACATGAAATCCTCTGTGAATATCCCAAAATTTCTGGATCAACCAAATATGTAATCCTCTGTATACTTCCAATATTTCTGAGTCAGTCAAACATGCAATCTTCTGTAGATGTCCCAAAATTTCTGGATTAGCAAAATATTAAAACACTCTGTGAGTACCCCAACACTTTTGGATCTACCACTTATGTAATCCTCTGTGAATATGTCAACATTTTTGGATCATGTAATCCTCTGTGGACATTCCAGTTTTAGAGAACGACTACTCTGAATTGAAAATCCGTGAAGTAGACAATGAGAAACCAGTCTGTAATTTTTCCCCAATAGCCATAGCAATTCACAGATAAAGGAAAGCAATCTGTGAAAAGACATGATTCCATGTGTCATAAAATGACATGGTATTTAAAGAAAATATTTTTAGAAAAAAAATGGGTCTTATGGTCATCAAATTTTGCTCAGTGCATCGCCTTGTTTCAAGTACCTACAATAGTTTGATAGTTAGCAAGCTCATTTCCATCCTTACTAGATGTAGTACTATATATATGTAGTACTATATATAAATGATGCATTGATTCATTTTAGATGAACATCCAACAGATGAGATGTAAATTTGTATCGTTCCAAAAGATACTATTTTATTCTGATTCAACATGGCTTGCTTCTAAGTGTATACATTATATTATTTCTTTAAATTTCTTGAGGAACATTCAGCCGCGAGATATTGTTGTGGTTTCTATAACAAGGCAGTTTATTTTTAAGTGAATAGATTGTTAGCCTACTGCACAACCCACAACCTTGAGTTGTTTTGAATTCAGAGTTGTCTTTCTCTTAGACTAGTTGCCACCCAAGGCTATAGAACCCGGTCTGTCCTGCTATTTACCCATAGCTGGGGGGAGAAGATGATGATTCATATCTTTCCCAAAGGTATTATCACGTAAGTGAATGTAATAGATTCGACTGGAACTTGAATTTGGCTCTCTGATTTCTCAATCTGAGCTGCTATCCATTACTCCACCATGCCTCCTTGCTTCCGAGTGTAAGTAACAATAAAATGAAGAAAAACTTGTCAAAATCTAATAAGAAAAATAATTTATCCAAGATTTGAGATAACTTAAATGGAAATGCAAGATATTATGACATAATCACAATCTCATCTTCTCCTGGGTATGTGGCTCGAAAAGACATTTGCTAATCACTGCTGTCATTTCTCACTGGGTTAAGTCAGTTGTGTTGCTATGTTCATCTCCATGGCTTTCTCCACATTAATATTTGAAAGTTGAACTGTCTTTGCTTCTTACTGAAAATCAAACCATCCATATTTTCACACCAATACTAGGAGCCTGGTCTGAAAATACCATCTCCAAGAGATGTCTGGTTTTGTACTGCATTGTAACATGAACCCTGACATTGCTTCTTTTCCTCAATCCAATGCCACAAAGGCTACTGTGACAGATCTTCCACCATTCAGTTCCGTTCATTGACTTGGCTTCCCAATCTCTGGTGACAATATTGGCAAGCCTCTAACATCTCCTTCAGGATATGCTTGTATCTCTTATGCTAACCTCATCCTTGGCATTTTCAGCTTAGTCATGTTTTTAATAGTACAGTGCTTTGGATATGCAGTTAATGTTATGCAGATCATGTGACCTGAACTGAGATCTCACAAGGAAGGTTGAGATTCCAGTGATCTTGTCTGGTTAGTAGAAGTTGTCAAAGGAATAAAAAAATGGTCAAAGTTTTGGGAACATACTGAAATATCAACAGCAAATTAATTTGACAAAAACCAGGTGAGACCACTGATTGATTCTCATTTTGTAGCAATGATTTTAAATTTATAATTAACATCTGTGAAAAGATGTTGGAATAAATTTATCAAAGGTAACTGGCAGGTCATCAGAAAGATTTTTTTTTTATTCTTTTTTTATTATACACTGAATTATGTTTAAGCCAACCTACTCTCCAGCCTTCCTTAGCTGTTTGTTTTGCTGGTAACTTTCTAAGAATTTTAAACCAAATTTTTTATTCAATTCACAGCGGTTGAGTGTTCTGATACTGATGACCAAGCGAAGGGAGATAATTCAGAGAATTTTTGATAGCACTTGTATGACATTTTTGTTTTTGTATTACCCACTTCAGAAATTGAACTCATGATTATCAAGTAACTAAATCAGCTAAACCAATACTTTTTATTCACTAGGACATGTGTCCTCTAGTCTAAGTTCTCTGTTCATATTAATCAATATATAATAATATTAATTCTTTATCCTAAAAATTCAGACAAAATTATTTCATTCAAACTGTAAAATTAATCAGCATACCCTATATACTGCAAATAAGTCTTTCAAGAGAGCAGCACAAAAATGGCTCCACACCAATTCCTAGTTCTTTTTAGTTAGAAAAATACTGTTAAATGGAAATATTATATTGAATTATTTGCTAGGTCAGCTGCTAAGAAAGTTGGCTCACTGTGTCATGTAAGACAATTTTTATCTCCAGAATCTATCTTACATATCTATAAATCTACCATTTGTCTATGCTTAGAATATTGCTGCTACATATGGTCCAGTGCTCTGGCTATATATCTAGAGATCTTTGAAAAAATCTAAAAATGAATCAGCAATATCATTCTTTCTGATCTGGCATCTTGGCTTCAGTCACTTTTCCACCGCCATAAAGTTGTCTCTTGTACCTTTTCAATAATACTTTCATGGTAATTGTTCAGATGAGCTCTTCATTATGGTACCTAGAATTTATGAATATTAATGCAGTACTAATAGTACTAAAACCAGTACTAGACTGGCAGTGACGTCTCATTGATATACAGTTGAATTGACTAGATGTAAGATGTCTAGGCTAAGTTTCTTTTCTTGCACTTCTCACTTGTGGAACTACCTTCTGGCTCCATGTTTTCCAATCAACTTTTTAGGCTTATTGAGATACCCCTGTGAATATTTATGCATTCATACGATTCATAGACTCTGAAGTGGAGAAACCATAACTAAGTTAGTCTCACAAATAGTTGCCTGCCATTAGTTTGAGGTTTATTTGTTCCACTACTCTTGTGACCATGTGCTAGACAAAGTTTTCTGAGGTTGTCATGAAAAGTTTAAGGTACAATTCACTTTTCAAAATATGAGTAAAAATTTATTTTAGTAATTCCTGATCTTCAGGTGAAAAACATTTTAGCATCCCTTATATATAACAAATAAAATAAAAAATATAAAACTTATTTTCTTAACTTCAAGTTTTACAGATACTCACTCAATTAGGAGCTCAGGAAGATCAAGTGAATTTATTAACAGATTCATTAATGTATTTCAGTTGAAATTTTTAACACTATCTCTGTGTGTGTGTGTGTGTTTGTAATGGTTGTTGACTTGTTAGATGTGTATAACTATTGCTGACAAGGTAAATTTCTTTATTATGGTTTTGAATTCAGAGTTGTCC
Source organism: Acanthosepion pharaonis (assembly GCA_903632075.3). Classification (NCBI taxonomy): domain Eukaryota; kingdom Metazoa; phylum Mollusca; class Cephalopoda; order Sepiida; family Sepiidae; genus Acanthosepion; species Acanthosepion pharaonis. The sequence continues at coordinate 756,714 of CAHIKZ030004296.1, forward strand.
TTCTTCTAGATTGGTTGCCAACCATGGCTAGACTGTCCTGCTATTTAACACATAGCTGGAGTGAGAAGAGATGGATTCATACCTTTCCCAAGTACATTTATGAATAAATGAATCTAACAAACTCAACTGGAATCTGAACTTGGGTCTTTGGTTTCTCATTCTCAGTTGGGTACACACATTTACATTTTTTTTTAAAGCAAATTACACCCCAAGCAAAGTGGGAAGCCACTAGCATGCAGGAGGTTATAGAGAGTTGGAGTGAGAGCAAAGAGTAGTGATAAAGGAAAGGATGAAGAGAAGTTTAGAGGATAGATCAGGGCATCTGGAGACGTCAATTGACACTATGCACACACAAACATACATCATAATTCTTCAACTAAATGATGAAAAAAGTACTTACCCAACAAATATGCAAAAAAAAAAATTTAATTTCCACGTTGATACTGGAAATTTCTAGAGTGAGACTCTCCTGGGAGACTATATAATTGATCTCTCATCAAGTTCGAAAGCTGACAGATTGTTTGATGACAATGCACATAGAAAATTCAAAGACGTATCTGTAATGTAGTCAATCTTTCAGTCACTTTTTCATTGATGTGATATGGTTTCTCTCTGTTTTTTCTGCAAATATTTTGATGGCAATTGTTCTGGTGAGCTTTCCTACTTAGTGCCTTGACTGCATGAATTTAAATGTACTACTAGATTGGCAAGTAGGTCTCACTGTTTTACTGTTCAACTACCACCAAGATGCAATGATATGTTCTATTCTAATAGTTTCTTGTCTATGGAACTCCCTTCTGATTTCTTGCTTCCTTGCCACGTAGCAGCTTCAAAAATTTAAATGCAATGCCAACTGGCAGCTTCTCTCTTCCTGAATCATGTTCTTTAATTGTCCTTTCCCATCACTAAAGTCTTCTCATTCTCTTTCACTCCCTGTAACCCAATGCATCCTAGTGCCATTATCACCATGGGTGAAATGATAAAAAAAAAAGAAGGTTCACAATTTTCTGGTATTTTGCTGGTGATTGATCATTACACTGAATGCCTACCATCTTGAAATGATAATCAATTCGCTTTGAAATACATGTGTCACTCAAAGACCATTATTTAACCTAAAAAATGTTTGCCAAAATACTGACAAAGCATTTCAAGAGTTTCATTTGCAGATTTTTTGGGATTCATCCATCAACCATTGTAAAGATTGTAGGGCTGTTCTAATACAATGGCAAATTTTGGCAATTCTGAGGTGTTATTTAAAACTGAACCCAGAAGCCATTGCAGCTTCTTTCAAAATTTGGAAAGTAAAAGGAAATTAAACAATATCTGGTTGTACTGCCAAAATATGGTTTAAGCATTTTAAGACTTGTCTCTTGAAATAAAGCCCAAAAGTAGATGCCACTTGTCAAATATACTGCTTTAAAATAAAATCCACAGAAGAATCCAACCACCAGCACTTGAAAACTTTCAGAAGAGTTAGGATTAAATGCACCAAAAAATATACAAGAGCTTTCAAGTGAATTCTTGATTAGGATACAAAAATACTTTTGATACACTCTAATAACTTTGTGTGAACATTAAATTTATTCTACTTTTTTGAATATCAGATACAAATGCTAATGAAACTCAATAAAACTATACAAGATTATGAGTTGCAGATGGACTAACATTAAAGAGCACAGAAAATGGGCTCATAGAACTGGGTTCAAATCCTGGCTGAGACAGTGTGCTCATTTTGCATTAATCACACTGGGAAAGTCATGAATTTATATCTCATATTCCCACTAACTATGGTTGACTTTCCTTTAATTGGCAACCAGTCTAGAAGGACAACTTTAAATTCAAAATTATAAAGAAGGCAATAGCAAAGCACTTTCTCAAGATAATTTACAGATATGAAAAAGAAACTGTGGAGAACCATGAGCACCTAAATTATGAAGTGAGGTGGAAGTTAAGGAGATTACTATATTATGGACATTATCTTTATATTGAAGAGTTATGGATTAAAAAAAATTTAAAAGTTGGTTCATTTTTTAAAGTTTTATAGACACTAGCATAGTCCCTTCAGAATGTGGGTGATCATGGCTCTCCACAAATTCTTGTCTCTTGTAGTTCTAAGTAATGTTTGATCCTTTATAATCCTTCTTTGTCCCCATCCAGACTGCTATCTATTCATACAAACTCATTAGATAGGTTACTTGCTGCAGATGTCCACATCTCCTAACTTCAGTATGTCTTGTGAGTGTTAAATTCTCCAGGCCTTTTGTCCTCATTATCTGTCCCATAATTTTTAACTGTTTCATTCTGTTTGTAAGTATAAGTGTCCTTTTAGTTCCTGTTTTTCTTAAAACTTACTAGTAGCTGTCAAAAATGGTGGGATTATTTATACAACACTAAATTATATATATATATATATATATATATATATATATATATATATATACATAAAGTGTGTTCTAATAACTTGGACTGATTTTAAATGTGAATTAAGTTTATGTATTTAATGATTTGTTTTTTTTTCTTTCAGATTTAACAACTTAAGTTGTTTTGAAATTTCAACCATGGAAAGATTAGCATTTTTTGCTAATGGAATTATTGGGCTGTATTTCTTTGAAAATGATGCGGGGAATTCTGTTACAGTCACAGGCGAGTGATGCCATGCCATGATAACCAACTTTTTATGGCCTGAATTGAATGCTATGGATGTTGAAGATTTGTGGTTTCAACAGGGTGGTGGCACATGCCACACAGCCAATACAACAATGGCCTTATTGAATGAGAAGTTCCAAGGTCACATCATCTCTTGAAAGAGCAAAGTAAATTTGTAACCACAATCATCTGACTTGATGCCTTTAGATTTCTTCCTTTGGAGTCTTCTCAAAAGTAAGGTCTATGGCAACAAGCTAACAACAATTCAACAGCTGAAGGATGAGATAATAAGGCATATTGGTGAGATTGAGGAGCAACTATGCAGAGATCCTATCAAAAATTTTGACCATCGACTGGAGGTATGTTGCCAAAGCCTTGGCAGACATTTGGGTGATATTATTTTTCACACATAATTGCCATGACTTAAATAACATGATCCAATAGAGAAATAAATAAATTTTCACTAATAACATTGTATTTACTGCTGACTTTGATCTGTTTTAATGAACACCCTCTATATATACAGGTTTCATTGAAGATGACTGACAAAGCACTTCAGTTAAGTTTTTTTATTATATTTTTCTTGCATTTGTACAAGTGATTACTTTTTGGAACATAGAGAGTGTAAAAACTGGCCAAATGATCTTTGGACCCAAGCACTTACAGCTAATCTATTAGCCATTATCAAGGATATTTTTTTTTGTTTAACTGAATATTTAGGTTTTTTTTATAGCAATAGAAATGTTTTAATTTTTAAACACAGTTGGCACATTCATAATTGATATTATTGAGAGTTGGTTTCTTCTTTTTATTGTTAACACTTCTATTATTTTTAAGCTTTTCCAGCATTTAGATTAGTATATCATGTTGGTGTTAACTCTGATTATATTACAGATAGAGGTTGCTAGTTCTCTGTGTGTATTTAAATGGGTCCTAATGGAGCTATGATCATACATATTCAGACAAACAAAAACATCCTTGATAATGTCTACTACATTAGCTGAAAGTGCTTGGATTCAGATATCATTTGGACAGCTTTTACACACTATGTCCCAAAAATAAATCATTTGTATGCAAGAAAAATATAAGAAGTTTAACCACACACACACAAACACACACACATATATTGTTTAAAATTTTATAACAGGAGAGAGCTATAGAAGAAAGGTTTATTCTCTCATTTGTATTTCCCCCATTATGGGCATTATTATATCTGTGATATAATAACACTATACTTGATGGATAGTATGAAATGGCTGAAAGGAAAAAGAAATGACAAACATGCTTTGTTTTCAGAGAGACTTTTATACCACTAAGACATACACAAAACTACAGAGTGCGATGGATAAATTATCATCTAAATTATGTAAAAATGAAAATAAAACTGACATCTAATTTTAACAGATATATTTACTAAAATTGCATAAAAATATCTTCAAATACTAAAGAGTAAATTTATCCAATAAAATCACCAGTGGCTTCAACCATGGCCTCCAGACAACTTTAGAATCTCCTGCATCTCTTCTGGATGGTCTCCTTGTTTAAGTTGGTGAATGCAACATAATCCTTGCCTTCAGTTCATCTTTGGTGTTACAAGGAGTTTTGTTGGTCTCTTGCTCAACTGCACCTCATGCATAATAATCAAGGGGGTTGCAGTCTGGGGAGTTAGGTGGCTAGATGTAAGGGGTGATGAGGTCGCAAAATTGTCTGATAGTGAAAACTAAGTTTTCCTGCTTGTGTGGCATGGTGCAGAGTCCTGTCGCCAGACATAGGTCTTCCAGCATCCACCATCTTGACCCAGGTCAGCACCTCCCCCTCAAGGCACTAGATGTAGGCCTCTGCATTGAGTCTGAGGCCCTGTGGGAAGATAAATAGTAGCATAGCATCACCATCACTAGTGATAACTCCAAACACCATGAGGTTGACTGGATATTCAGTTTTCATCACTCTCCTCTGCTCTGTCCTTAGAATGACACCTAAACATTCCGAAATGTTCTTATTGGAGCTTCCAGCACAAATGCCAAGCAGTAAGCATGCCATTTCCAAATTTCTGGTGAAGTGAATTGAATCATGGTTCTCTTTTTCTTGTAGTGTGCAACTGACCCTACTATACTGTGTAGTTGACAAAATAAAAAACAAACAGCGTGCATGTGCAAAATTAAAAATGTAAAATGGCCACAATTTAACCATCACACCTTGTATATATACATGGATACACATGTCCCACACAGAGAATAATATATCACATATCTATACAGCAAAGTGTAAGGAAAAACAAAAAGGTAGGGTTTTACAAATAACATGGAGATACTCCTGTATCTGGAGAAGGTATGTTTAGAACTCCAGATTCATCTACTATGTCTCAGGTGAAGACATATTCCCCAAACAGAAAACAGCAAGTCTTTGAAGAAGGTAGATTTAACCTTAGCCTGGGTCATTTGGTCCTGGCTCAAAAAACAACTGTTTGGTTTGGCTGCTGTAACAAACTGAGTGACTGGCCACTCTTGTCACTGTATGAAGTGATGTCACTAAGCAGCTGTCATGTGACCCCTGTGACTTATTTTCACCAAAGAGAGATAATCATTTTCTGTATCCCTATAATTTGTAATATTTATGGAGGAAGAGTACTCAGTATCAAAGATAGAGATTTTGTAAATATAAATTGTGAACACAGAAATGAAAGCTGCATTGTGACTATCAGTTTCTCACTTCAGATGATCTTCAGAGCATCTATATGAAGCTCATGAAAGGAGTCATGACACATGGTCTGAAGATTGCTTGAAGCACAAAACTGAGTCCCCATTCAGTGATGATTCCTATGTCCACACTTTTTAGCAAAATATATATTTCTGACGATTTTATACAATTCTTTACATTTTCTTGTTTTTAATAATTTTCAGTTAATAAGCTAAGAGAACAGGGTAAATAAAAACAGACATCAGAAGTGGATGTAGTAGTAGTAGTAGTAGTATTAATAATGATATTACTACCAGCAGTAGCAGCAGCAGCTGCAAACACAAATATAGCAGTCAATTTTGTGTGTACACAAGAATTCCTTCCTCCCTTTCTGCTTAACATTCAAATGTGGGAAGGAACGAACAGAAGAATAATGCTAGAGAAGAATACAGATAAGAAAACTGCTGGTAAAATCTCAACTTTCAATCAAAAATGAAACCTGTTGAATTTTTCAGAAGACTATATCAATTGTTCTTTAACTGAATACAAGATAAAAATTTCTCAAGTTACTAACAATTTAGTTGATACTAAAATTAGATTAGATTTATTCAAGTAGAGGGCACACTAGTAAAAGTAAGAATTAAAAAAATGATTTTTATTTCAATTTAGAATGATCATTCTGTTCGAATTTCTGATATGAGGAATTATTATTATTTTACTATGTTGTCAAAAGGAGGCATGGTGGTGTAATGGATAGCAGCTTGGATTAAGGAATCGGAGAGCTGAGTTCAAATACCAGTTGAATCCATTGCATTAACTTACATGCTAATACCCTTTAGAAAGGTATGAATCCTCTTATTCTTCCCCCAGCTTTGGGTAAATAGCAGGACAGACTGGGTTCTATAGCCTTGGATGGCAACTGCTCTACCGCAGAAAGAAATAACCTACTGCAGGGAAAAAATCTGCCTTGTCAGTCATGTATCGAAAGATACATGATCGCCTAAGTGTGTATCACATAACTGACTGACTGATGTTGTCAAAAATGACAGTATTCTCTGGGGGATCAATATATTACTTAGATACAATAAAAAACTGAACCAAGACTTTATTTCCAGTAGAATTTTATATACAAGTTTAACCATGTCAAAAAATGTCATATATGAAAATTATATTTTTCTAAGTCCTTAATATTTTTAGAAGGTTTTTACATGTGAGTCTTGAAAGATATTTTTCGAAATTAATATCACCAAAGTCTGCTCTTTCACTGAGTTTGTCTTTTCATTTTGTGATACAAGCTGTTATTGTCATAACGAAGATACTGCCATCAGACATTGCAAGGAGGATAACTCTAGTACAGCAAAAATTACAGACAAAACATACACACATACATGTGGTATATTATATTTGTTTAGAATTTGCTTTGCATAACACTACAAGTTGCTACAATACCCAAACATTAAGCTAAGAACTCAAGTCATATTCTAATATGGTCTCATCAGATCAAGATTTTCATATGGATGCCATGCATGGTGCCAAACCTGTTCAGAAATATCTAAACTATCAGCTGTATCCAACCACTTTCTCAGATCAAGGGAAGCCTGTCAATCTTAATGAAGGCTATATTTCTTTGAACCTCATGGACTGATGATATAGAATCACAAACAAAGAATTATACCAAACAGCAGAAACTTCATCACTTAAAGATTTTGAACAGTAGTAACAACTAAAATGTGTAGCATATCTAACTTGAAGAGAAAATAACAATATAATAATTTGACATTCAGCATTGCTTCAAACAAAAGCTTAGTAAGGAAACCTTCATCAGTACTGAAATGAACAATAACAGTTACTAGACTAGAGAAACTTATTTTCCTGAAAGATTGTTTTAATAGAAAGATTTGATAAATTTAAACTGATGGTAGCAGTATCTGCTTAGTCAATGAATGCCAAATTTTTCCTTATAAGTTAATTGCTAATATTACCATTATCATATTCATCAGGAAGAGAGGTCAATAATGGAGACAGAGAATATTTATATATATATATATATATATATATATATATATATATATATATAGACAGTGTAAACATAGGCAACAACACCACATGGCAACTGTCAGTTTTCATGCTTCAATATGATTTTCAGTTTGAAAATTTTGGCCTGAAAATTGCATTGAAGTGTTAGACTGACAGTTGCCATGCAGTATTGATTCCTATGTCCACACTGTTTACATAACAAGGATTTTGTTTTGTTAAAAAATAGTCAAGCAAGGTATTTCTGGAAGATAGTGTTTTTAAGATACTTTTCTTTTGCTGTTTTGGGGTGGTAGCACCTTTTAGGGTGCTAGTTATGGGCAAATGATGAACCCTCAAACTGGGGTCAAAACACTATGAAAGTATAAAAATACATTTTTATAATAAAAATACCAGCAATACATTTTTGTAAAGAAAATTACTAATGCTTCCAAGAAAATTAAATTTCAGCATTAAATGACTCATGCCACTAAACAAACAAAAGAAATGCATTGAATAGCAGTAAGGGATTGTCTGTAATTATGGCAAGCAATACTGACAAAATTGGACTGTCATATATATATAATGCAAATGCATTCACTACAGAAATGTATTGTAAAGTAGGAAGAAAGGGATTATCAGTGGTCAGTAATTAAGACAAGTATATATGACAGAATTGTGTTATTATAACTACTAAAATACACAATACCTTTCCATTGGTCTCATATATAAAACCTTTGTTTCTCATAACAGAAATTATGACATAATAAAAATCTGCTGTAAAAAAGAGTTAAGACAAGAGCCAGATCAGGCCAAGAAATCGAGTACTGCTGCCATATATAAGCAGGAGGTGCACAGTCTTCAATTTCCAGTCTCAAAAGAGTCCAAAAGCATCCCCACATCCTTGTGCATGACAAAGTATTTTCCACCCTGCAATACCTTTCCCACAAACAAAATGTTACAAGTCTCTCACTGCTTTATCGCTATTTTTATAAAAAGTGTTCAAACAAACTATATATTCCTTAGTTTCACCAGTTTTAGCCTTCATGGCTAGGATCTACCATGCTATACACATTGTAGTGAACCACCTTCATTTCCTTTGTATTCTACTGGTGAGGTGTAAGTTCCACTTGAGCAGCTTCTCATGAATCACTGTTTTGTGGAACCAACTCCCAAGAGAACACATCCCTGATCACTACAATCTTAATTTATTCATGTCTAGAGTCAACTGTTATCTTTCCCACATATCCCCATAAACAGTGTCTCTTATTCTGTAACCCTCTACCATGTGTGTCGCTTGGGCCTTGTACAGGGTGAACATCATTTTTTTAAAAAATTACTTGTTCCTACTTGTAATAATTTGCAAAAAGGTCCAAGGAACTCAGTCTGTTAGATTTATCTTAATTCTTTGCACACAAGCTACAAAATCAGCAATGTCAATGATTTGCACCTTTTAAAAAATGTCATCTCCAATAGTTTTGCTTACTTTTCACTATATTTATTAATATGCTACTTCCAAAGATATTTACATAAGCAAACTTCCTTAAGGAAAGTAATTTCTTCTGTAAAATTCCTTACTAATACTTATGCATGCTACAAATAAAAAGAATTTGACATTTTCAAATCGAGTTGACTAGAACTTTTTTTTTTTAATCATTTCACCCCAAGCAAGGCAACAAAGCCACTAAGACACAAGGGGTTACTGGGGGGTGAATGAAAATGAGAAGACTTTAGAAGGAACCTGAAACCCAATCCTAAACAGGAAACAATGGATTAATCTCTACTCCTGTTCAAAAGATGAAGGAGTATAAAATAAATAACCGTTATACATATCTTCCTTTCTTATTCAAATGTTTTATATTTTCTCTGGGCAATGCCAGTTAAACTTTTTAGTCACTAGATCTCAATATCATTATCTTCCCTGTCTTTTCCAGATATGATCTTTTTTCACACTCTCTTGACAATGATTTTAACCCAAAGACATACCCATCATGTTCTTGGTTCCTATTTGGAATAAGTTACTAGAAATTTTCACCCTTTGTTTCCTTTAAAATCTACTAATTTTTCTCTTGACACCATTCAAACCTTTGAAAGTTATACCTTTAGATTTTTTTCACTTGGTTAGTTAATTTCAGAAATCTCCTTAAATAGAAAAAAAAAGAAAAAGATAGTCTTATTTGTTGCTTGACTTCAAAATTCTGACATTTTAAAGGCACAGCTGGTATGAGTTTCAATTCATGCGAAAAAGGCAGAAATCTGACACAAAGTCTCATTTTCAACTGCTATTAATTTGTACTTAGCACATTGCAAAGCAATGAGTCACCCAATGAGGATTGACATCAAATTTACAATAATGGTTTCCGAAACTGGCTTGTAAAGTGCTTCTTAGTACTATTTATAAAACAAACAGAATAATAGTATAAATTCTTTGTAAGAAAGTATAATGGACTACAGTCCAGAATAGTAAGGTATCAGGTAGATACTACATTGATTTTGACAGGAAAGCATAATGGTTGTACAGACAAACAAGTAGAATACAAGTCTAGATTCTCAGAAAGTCTGATTCCAGTGTAGAAGAGCCATGGATCAAATAAATACTCCACTCTGATTTTAGATAGGAAAATGTAAATCATACAGACAATCAAGTAGAATAAGAGAATAGATTATCAAACAGAGAGCCTAATTCCAGTTTAGAAGAACCAGCTATTGGGCACAGATACTACACTATGATCATTGGCAGTAAAAGATAATAATACAAAAAAAAACAAAACCAAAAAAAATGCAGAATAATAGTTCTGGTTCTTGGTTGGAAAACATAAGTAGTTTCATTTCAAAAAGCAATCACAGTTACTATAATCAGATTCTAATTAAAAAAGCATCATGCTCATTGTTATGAAGTGTGATTTACTTTGTATTTTCTCAGTCCATCGATAGTCGTTAATCTCACAAATCATATACTGCCCCTCTCCTTAATGCTAAGGTACTTATATACTCTTACTATAGTCATGTATCCAAAAAAACAAAATAATAATTTCAATTCTCAGTTCAGAAGAAGCAAAGATTGAGCACAGGTACTTCACTCTGATCTTATATAGAAAGAATAATATTTGTACTTATAAACAAGAAACATAACAGTATAAACATTAAATATTATTATATGCTTTGCTATTCAAACCAGCATGTGCCAGAATCCATCTTGCACATTTATAAATCTATCACTCATCCGTGCATTGAATATTGCTGCTATGTCTGGTCTGGTGTTCCTGCTATGTATCTCAAGATTTCTGACATAATACAAAGAAAGGTCTGTAATGAAATCGGTCGTGTCCTGGCACTTCAACTTCAGTCACTTTCCCATTGTCATGATGTGGCTTCCCACTGTCTTTTCTATAAATATTTTCACGGTAACTATTTTAATGAATTGTCCTTAGCACCTTGACTCCATGAATTTAAGCATACTACTAGATTGGCAATTAGGTCTCATCATTTTACTGTTGAAATTGCTAGATATAACCATAAATTCTATTCTAATAGTTTCTTTTCTTGCATTTCTAATCTAAGAAACTCTCTTCCAGTTTCTTACTTTCCTCTCACCATCTTGTGCCTTTCTGAATTCTGTTCTTTTTTTTTTTTTTTAAGCATTTCACCCCAAGCAAGGTGGGAAGCCACTAGGATGCAAGGGGTTACAGAAAATTTAGAGCAAGATCAGATAGGAGTGATAGAAGAAAGGATGAGGAGAAGAGTAGTGGATAGATCAAGGCAACTGGAGATGTCAATTGACATTACACTTGAATAGCTGGAGATTATAGCTCACAGGGAAACAGGAAACAGTTCTTTTATTGTCCTTTCTCATCATTAATGTCTTCTCAATCTATTTCACCATCCCTTGTGTCTTAGTGGCATTATTGCCTTGTATGGGGTGAAATGATTAAAAAAATGCTCATCATGGTCTGAAGCAGGGCATATAATAAGAAAGACACCTGAAGAAAGCTAGGCAATAAAATGGCTGAAATGTTGTGAGTATAACAATTAAGATGAGCATGCTGGTCTGAATAGCAAGGCATATAATAATAATGATAATTCCTTGTCTTAAAAATGCTAACAAAGATGTTAAATATCTCACCCTTCTTCTTCTGGTCTGGTATACAAAGGAAAATAAACCACTTACCTGAAAAAGAAATAATATAAATTGAAAATATTGTAATTATATCACAGGTGTTAATACAACATTTAAAAAATAAAAAAAAATTTCATTCATCAGCCTACTATATATATATATATATATATATATATATATATATATATATATATATATATATATTTATATTTATATATACACACATATATATATATATATATATATATATATATATATATGAGTGGATGGTGAGATTAACACCAAGCAGTCTAAAGAGTGTGTCCAAGCATGAAACAAGCTGTTGATGCTTGATGTGGACCTCAGTATCAACTTTCATATTTTCATACGCTTTATTATATAGCATATATATAAGAGCTTGGATATGCAGAACATTTGGACAATTTCTACATAATTTATGTACAGAAAACAAAAACAATTGTAAGAACACAAGGAAAATTAAATAAAAAAAATTACCCACAGTACCTTGTCACTTGTTTTTAAAAAAACTTGTATAAAAGAAGGATTGCTGCCCAAATACACTATATTATCCTGCGAGCCAAAAGACACCATAAATATGGAAAAATAAATACTTCCAATGCAAATGCATTGGACCATCAACTTTTAGACTGCTCATCCAATCGTCAAACATTTGAGAAATCATCTTACATTTATTCAAAGATTTAATAAGAAAGTGGGGTACAATATGAATTTAAAATCATCTTACATTTATTCACAGATTTAATAAGAAAGTGGGGTACAATATGAATTTAGTAACTTCTACTCTTATACCCAAAACTGTGAAGCAGAGTTCAGGCAACTTGTGACCCACTAGCCAGATCTGGCCAAAAAGGGATTTTGACTGGCCCATGAACAAATATTGGGATACTGTGTTTATCTGGTTCTCAAATGTTTTTTTTTATTTTCTTGAGTATTTCATATGATTTCACTGATAGAACATGCATGACAAATTGTTACCCTGACCTCTGGTTACATTTTGTTCGAAGATAAATATTGGCTTATACACTGATTCATCAACTGCATTCATTAAAATTAGATAGTTCTATTTTTTTTCATTATATTTATCACCATTCGTTTCATATCTTAAAAAGTCTTTGTGTCTTTTAATAGATTCAAAATATGCCATGATTGAAATAAATTACAACTTGAGTTCTTTGATTCCTAATTGGCATCGTTAGTTAATCACAAATGATTTTCTGGCAAAGAGTTATTCATTGATCTGAGGCAAAATAAAACTTGATGTATTTAAATGCAAAATTTCTAAATTTCAAGATTTGTCTGGTGCACTATCCTATCAGTAATATGCAACTAGGCAAAATGGCTTCCAACCAATGTTATAGAGATTAATTATGGTTATATAAAAATAAAATTTCCAGTTCAATGCAAATTTATAACTTAATGCACTAAATTCAATATATAATTCAGTGATGCTTATTTTTGGCCAGGAATTATTTTTCCATGTCTTTCCATCTCAGTATAGACAATACAAGTTATGGTGATTTGTTCACATGCCATGAATGATGCTCCAAGTCACATTTAATCACAGATTATAAAGGCAGCAGAAATTCTGCCTTTGCAGATATTTTTTCTTTTTTTATTTAAAATGTGGGTAAAAATTTTCTAAGTTTTTTCTCAGCCTTCAATCTCAGTGTATTATCTAAATTCCTTTTCTTTTTTAAGTTTCAGCAGTCACACAAATATCTGTAGCATAGTTGCTTAAGAGTTGAGTACAGTTGCTTATAAAGAAGTTGTTTATGAAGAAAAAAACAAATGTGTAAATTGGTTCTTTGACTCCTAATTGGCATAAGTGATTTTCTGGCAAAGAATAGAGACATTCTGAAGCAAAATATGAACTTGATGTATGTAAATAGATAATTCCTATATTTCAAGCTGTTTATAACATTTATCTGGTCCACTGTCCCAGTAATATGCAATCTAACACACACAGGCAAAATGGTAGCTGATTCTTACTCTATACACAGTCTTATCAAAAATCCATTTATCAACAGATTAGACAAAAAAAATGGACTATTGTTACCATGTCTGTGCTGAAACTGCCAAATCCTTACTTTCCAGTTTTGAATGATTTCAAAATCATTTACACAGTCTTGTAAAGGATGACTTATTTTCCACTCTACAGCCCCCCCCCACCCACAAAGTTGGAAGCCTGTTGCTAATCTATCAGTATTTCCATTTAAAATGTTTAGATTAGCTCCACTCTTTACTTCTACCAGTTTAGAGGTTTATTGCTAGGACTTATCATGCTAAATCTATGGAGTCAATTCAATTACATTTAATCTGTATTCCATTTTTAAGGAGGAAGTTCCAATCATAGAGCTTTTTCTGAAGAACTGCTACTTTGTGGAACAAACTACCATGTGGATGCTTCACTTAATACTACAATCATAACCTCTTCATGTCTTGGGTCAAATGCCATTTATCTACTTTATCATCATAATCCACTTTCTTCTATCTCCTCTTACAGTTATATCACACAGATCATTCAATAACACTCTACCATGAGTGGCTCAAAGCCTTGTAATGGATGAATTTTAGTATTTAAAAAAAAAAAACAATTTGGATTACTTGTGATCAGGACTGAATTACAGACAAGGCCATACAGAGAAAAAGGAATAGCCTTGATCACAGATCTTACATTTTCCAGTACAGTAATATGTTTTGTATGCCATCAAAATTAACAGAAAATAATGCCATTCAATACAAGAATGTGACAAATTATATTGCAAGGTCATTTTCAGTGAAGTCATTCATGTCTTTGAGAATAAAATTTCTTGATAGAGATCAAGGAAAATTAATCAATATTAATTATGCAAGAAACACAGCAAAGGAAAATAATAATCCATCAAAAAATCAAAAACTGTTTTACTTTTTTACACTTGCAGTTTTAAATTTGCTCTTTGAAAAACAAGTCTTAAATACACTTTTCTGTTTTTTGTTTTTCTCATTCCAATTAGCAGTTTATAAATAGAAAATTAAAAATTACAAACAGTAAAACTATATAAATATAAAAAAAAACAAATGATTGAAAGAAATTTAAATTAAGATATTTATGAATTTGTGATAGCCTAATAAAAAGACGGCGTGTTAACTATTGATCCTTGGGAAGTGTATTGATCTATGCTCATATATTGCTAGCAATAGACCATTGAAAAATGGCTTGTTAACCATTGCTTCTTAGTAGGCATACTGGATTATGCTTTACACTGAGAGAGATGTACCAATGAAGGAATAACTTGTTAAACATTGTTTTTTCATAGGTGTTCTGGACAATGCCTTTGCATTGGAAGTGATAGACCAATCAAAAGGTGGCTTATTAACAATTGCTTCACAGCATGTAGCATGTTCTCTGTTTATACACTGGAAGCAATAGACCTATGAGTAGATGGCTTGTTAACTATAGTACTATGTTTTGTATAGAGAGTGATGGACCAATCAAAAGGTGGCTTGTTAACCGCTGATTCTTTATAGGTCTTCTGGACTATGCTTTTGCATTGGGTGTGATAGACCAATCAAGAGGTATCTTGTTAGCCATTGATCTGTGGCAATGGTCTTTACCTTTGCACTGGAAATAATGAACCAATGAACTAGTTTGGTTCATTTCAGCAATGCAATGTACAAAGATGATATCATAGACTGCCATTTGTGTAATAGAGATGATTTTAATTTAAACAGAGGAGAAGATGTATTTCCTTTTCATTTCCCATTGAGCAATAAAAGCCACACAGCACTGAAATCTATGCTAACATAATTTATGAAACTTGTTATATATATGAAGATGCATTCTTTATATTTATAATCTTGCATTGTTAGAGAGAAGTTGGTATGAAATGTGACATTTGCCATTATTTGTATTTAGCCCTACAATTTTTTTTTCACCAAGGCTAGAATACTTCAAATCAGTGTACTAATAAATTGTTGTAACTTAAGGAAGGTTACCGAATAGAATAATCAAAAGAAGGTTGGTAATAAACGATAATACTTAGGACACAAACAACACATATAAGATTTGCCAGCAGTGCATAGAGGAAGTATTCAACTGCTAGAAATGAATCAAGTGAATTCTACAATAAATCTCCAACTGCAGACCAACATACAGTATTTACTACTGTATTTATGTGAATGGGGTCATACCCATTATCATTGGTATGCTATAACATAAGTAATAATACTGCAAATCAGTGTACTAATACATTAAGAACAGTAAGTCTAAACAGAACAAAATTAAACTTGTTTTTATTGCAGCTTTTGAAGATGTAAGATAGTGGAGGTATTTTTCTTGAAAAGTGTATATAAATTCAGAAACAGATGAATTACAATTTAAAATTGTAATTATTATACAGTAATTTAATTGGGACAGTGTCTTCATCATTGTGGATATTATCGTACATGAAGGATGATACAGTTTGATTAAATCAGTGTGTGAGAATAATAATTTCACATCTCAATAAATAAATTTGGTTATTCAATAAATTGTAACTAATATTCTTTCCTTTATTTGAATAAAAATAATTTGTGTTTTGTTTCTAAATTACAAAAATCATCATAGAATTTGTAAAGGTCTTTCTAATTCTATATAATATTCATCTCTCATAAGAAGAAAACCCTTTAGTCATTTCAGCTTTGGTGATTAAGGAGATTTTTTTTGACCTGCCAAGATTAAGGAAGTTTGTTTATAATATCAGAAATAACATTGAATCAGGATTTGCTTTCTGATTGTCTTCTTGTAACCATAGATACCCAGAAACAAATCCAAGACAAAGCCTTATACAATTGGAAGCATTTAAATAGTTTGAACAAGGTTACTTATTCTTTGGAGCAAAGTTCTTCTGAACCTGCAGAACAAGAAAGTAAAACTATTAATCACAAAGAACATACCAAGAAATTACACTAACATCACTCAGAATACAGTTTTTTTCTTCCTGAAAGGCTAGAATTCAAACTTATTCAAATATATACATATCATATCAATGACATCATGTGTAAAATTGGTTGATGTCACTACAAGACAGGTATATTTGAATTAAATTTGAATCATATATGTATTGTGTGCATGTATGTATAGGTGCATGGCTGAGTAGTTAGAACAGTCACTTTCTGACTATGAGACCAAGGTTCAAATCTCACCAGAGTCAATTTGTCAGGGAGGTAACTTCTTGATAATATCAGCCTGTGGAGGTGATCCCAGCAGGCAACACCATTGGGAAGTGTGTGAAAACCATACCACTGGCTGACACAAGCCTTGAAGATCACTGGGTATAAATACCGAAGAAGGCTGAAAGATACACCTACTGAAATAGGAATCAAAATAACAAAGATGAGGATATTTGTGAAAATAATTCATCATTGAATATACCAGTTCTGTTGATAAATTCTTTATAAATTCATTAAATTTTATGCTTAGATATCTGAGTAACTGAAGAAACAATTTTAAATCTTAACAATAGGAATGACATTTGTCTCAATCAAAGAATTTTTCTTAAGTTGAACTGGACTACTGCTACTATATGTTGTTATGGCTGGCGCAACACAAAATAAGAAGAACCAGATTCATAGAAATTAAGGTCGAAGAAAAGAGACTACGTCTAGTAATGAAATGCGGATTTTATTTTACATATAATACAATATATCTTAGAACAATAGGGATGAGGTTTAAAACAATATAAGTTAGGAAATGCTAACAAGTTACTAAGCGTGCAAGAGCCCAGAAAGTAGTTGGCTTAATGTGTAAACTATACAAGGGAGTGGGAGAGGAAATCCACTGTGGTTAAGATTAAGGTGGCTGATGGGAATTAATTGCTAGTCAAAGAATTATATTATTTTCTTCTTAAAAATAGTTTGATTAATTCACATATATATATAAAATAAGAGTTTGGTCAATAATATGAAGGAAAATGAGTGAAGTATTTACCGATAGTCTTTTCTTTTTGAGGACTGTAGGAACAGATTCTTTCAGTCGAAGCTATGTTCTTGAATCAAAAGGGCCCGAGTTGACCTCAATAGTCATGGCTGTGGGTTCAGGAGGCAATTGGCTAGTTGGTACGAACTCCTGTTTATATGTTTTTTGGACCCTCTAGAACCCAGTAGTAGAAGTAGAAGTTTCTAGAGACTTCTAGAAAGTTCCATTCTGTTATTACAAAATCTAAAAGGTTTGGTGAATGGGAGCTTTTCGTATGGTCAAAAGGGCATCTAGTAGCTACAGATTTAAGTCATTTTAAGATTTTAGATTTTGTATTTTATAGTATAAGCATAAAGAAGTAGGACAAAATGGGGCCTCGTAACAATGTCTACTAGAGCTGTTTAATTGTCACTCTCCAGTCTTGAAAGAGTTTAAAATTATGTGATCATGTAAGAGAAGACATAGTTTCTACTCTGAAACCTCTTTCCCCACAGATACAATATTGCAAGCCTATTGCCACTTGACCGCTATTACTTTGCAAATGTTCTACCAGTTTAGACTTTTACAGCTAAGACACACACTGCCATTTCCACAAAGTCAAATCACACTCATTTCCTCCATATTTCAAATGTAAGAAGAAAGTTCCAATCAGCTTTTCCCCCAAGAACTGCTACTTTGTGGAACAAACTCCTGCATAGATGTTTCCCCAAAAACTACAGTCTTAACCTCTTTAAGTCAAGACTCAATTGTTATTTATTATGCTTATCCTCAAAATGTTCACTTCATAACATCTCCACTTTCATTTATATCACACACCATATTCATTGTAACCAGTTTAACAGTAATGCTCTACTTTGAGTGGCTTTCAGACTTTGTATTGAATGAGTTTTAGTGTAAAAAATTTAGAAACCATTTGCAGTAGAGGTTTATGAAAACCTGACAAAGTTTGGGGAATTTAATTCCCAAGAGAATGACCAAGACAAAACTGGTGACTAATCAGAAAAATTCATCAAATGCCAACAGATTTCATGGAATTTCCAACACAAATCATCAACATTAACCAACCATAGTTTGAAAATCTAAAAACAATCAATCATATTAGTCATCACTAATTCTAAATTTTCAAAGTGATCAATCATTTTAACAATTAATAATTTAAAAATTTCAAAACACCCAATCATATTAACCATCAATAATTTAAAAATTTCAAAACAATGAATCATATTAACCATCAAAGATTGACAATATTTTGACACCCAATATACTGTGAAATACTAAACTGATTGTTAAACTTTCTACGTTCAAAATATCTGTCTGCAGCTTCATTCCCCACAAAAGTTATTTCTGATTTGTCGAGACAGATGGGAAAGAACACTTAAAAAAGAGAGTGGAATCCATTTTTTACTGTTGTCTGGTAAGGGGATGCCTCCCTAAAGAAAAGGCAGAAGTTAAAACAAATGCCACATCAGGATGAGGCAGGATGGCATAATAGTATTAGGGAGTGTTGGGTAGGGATGAGAAGATCTGGGTCAAGCCTGGGACTATGTGTTGGCTTTGGAATAATGACTGGAGAAGAATCATAATGCTTGTGAATGTGTCTCTCCCAGTCAGTGAAAATGCAAGTTTGGGGATGACATATTAGTACTACTTAATAGTATACGAAAGTAACCAAGTATGTATGTGTAGGCTATGAATAGCTTACTATGTAACTATATATATATATATATATATATATATATATATATATATATATACATACATACACACACACACAGTTACATAGTAAGCTATATGGGGGAAAAATGTATGGAAAAGAGGAAAAATTTTTTGTGTGAGACACATTTCATCCTTATTCCCACTTTGTCATACATTTTTACCCTAATATTGTATATATATATATATATATATATATATATATATATATATATATATATATATATATATATATATTGTGGGAAATATGCATACGTATGCAAAATATATAAATAACCATACATGTATATTTTTAGAAAAAAAATTCCAAGATTTTTCTGTTTGCTTTTTGAATTTGTAGGTCTGATGAATTGGATCGTATTTACGATTCCAATGGAATAAATTATGGCCATGGAATATTAATTAGTGTTTAAGCCTTTTTATTATATATATATATATATACACACACTTATATATATATATATATGTAGAATGTGTGTGTGTGTGTGTGTGTGTGTATATATATATATATATATATATATAAATGTATGCAATTTTAATATACATTATATATGCACAGTACTTATTGGAAAGTGCTCAATATCAGTGATAGAGCTAACATATTTAGTTGGATTGATGTGAGTTTGTGACCCTGGGTTTCATGTGAGTTTAACTGGCGATCACAGAGAGCCTGATACCCAGGGTCAAAAACTCACATCAATCCAATTATATATATATATTTCTCAGATTGTATGTATCTGTAGAAGAGACAAAATGAATAAAAAAAGACGAGGAAAATTATGCTTGGTCTTAGCCAATACATTTTGTCATCTGACAAACTTTATCAAATCAAATGAGATTATTATGCACAAATTATCTATAAACAAAAGCAATGTGTTGTTAGTTACTTGAAATTTTTAAATTAAAAGACGCTCATAAATATTCATCAGATTAAGTAAAATGTTTAGGTATTATATATTAAATTACATCACTTATTATCCTTGAAAATTTAAAAATGTACAAACCGGAGCCATCAAGTTCAGTATATTTTTATATATATAAAGAAATGGTCAAAAATGCTTGGGACAATGAAAATAATGGAAAATCTCTGTTCTCCCTTACTCCTACAAAATAAAAAATGTAAGGATGCTGGATTAATAAAAAATTAATTAAATCGTACTTGTCTGCCATATTTAAAAGAAAGATTCCTGCCCATATATATATATATATATATATATATATATATATATATATATATATATATATATATTAAAATGGTAATCTGTATGGAATTTCCAAGGAATAAAGATCCAAGTAGAGCTCGATGTCAGAGACAGAGCAAAATTATTAATTAATGACCCAAATTGTTAATTAATGACCTTCCAGACCTGCAAGCCAAATTTGAAAAGATTAGTTTTTTTTTTTAGCTTTTATGAAATAAAGATTATTACCTATGGTATTTTAGATGTTTGCTATTTATTATATATATATATATATATATATATATATATATATATATATATATATATATATATATATATATATACATGCTGATAATAAATATACATATTGTCTCTCACAGTTTGGTACAACTCTGAGTTTCATGCACGTGACAATAGTCAGGCACAAATGGAAAACTGCATTATCTCATATTTAAAACTGTATGCTAATATATATACATATAAGAAAGAGATGATATAAACTATCACATGAACATGCAGAAACATACATAATACTTGAAAAGGAAGAAACCGACAACATAGCACAAAACACTAAAAATTCTTTGATGACTTTTGATGTCCAATATCTGAGTTTTTTTGGTTAATTTATATGTAAATATGTACCTAAAACTAAGAAAATAAAGCAAGATGTGAAAAAATTAAATCAATAAACCCTTAACAAAGGACTTTCATTGGGTTTATGGAAACAGGCATAAATGAAAAGTTACAGCCTAAATAAACCGTTTGTGTGTGTGTTTGTAAGTAGAAGGAAAACTCATGATTATCAATGTAAGGAAAATGAGTGATTGAAAGGAGGTCATGTTTCAGATGCTTACATTCACTCAGTTTTTACATTCTTGGAAGAGGCATGAATCCATTCCTCCCTGCATTCTGTCCAATTCCAATTGCTGTTTGTATATATACAGATGTACACTTACTCCTCTGAGGCCTTGGACATATCACTTATTATTTTACATATTAATACAGGCTCCTTGACATCCTATAACCATTATCAGTCTTTCAACCATTGATTTTTTTTTTTTTAATTTTCCTACTTTTTAACATTGCTTTGAACAGTTTTTATAGTTTTCCAGAGATCATCTTTGCTTGAATATTGTTTTCCATTCTCATATATCTTTTTTAATGATGGATCACAAGTTTTCTACTGGATTAATATCTGGAGATGAGGAACCATTCTATTACTTTAGCATCTTTGAAACTTTTTGGCAACATGGGCAAATGTCAGCCTTTCAACATTATCTTGTAAGAATATACTTTTGAAAGCTTCTGAGTTGTGATCTGTAGTTCTGAAAAAACATCTTGTTCAAGAACTATTTACCTTGGTACCACCATCAACTTTGAAAAGATCTACAATTTTATTGCCTACAAAACTATCCCAAAACATTACTCTAACCCCATTCTGTTATCTTAGTTGTATTGGTTAACTATTTTTATGAAGGATCCAAATTGTAGGTCAGTCATCAAATCAATCTAATGTTCGACATTCATTACTAAAAATGACTGTCGAGAAATCAATTTTCATGTGCATGTTTCTTTTTGTAATGTTTATTTAAAGGTGGTAGTTTGGTTGCTTTCATGTTTTCAGCCAATGTTTTTAACATTCTGAATGTTTTATCTCTATTTATATTTGAAACATCAGCTTCCTCAAATATTTTCTTGATCTCAATTCAATTTTTTCACAATTTCCAATGTTAGGTCCACATTACTCAATAAGTTTATAATATCTCGTTCCCTTTTGAAATTATATCTATCTTATATCTATCTATGTTAATCTTACAACTTGATCTGTTTTAAAGACGATCACTGTTTTACTCTAATGTAAATAAGATCTTTACATAATCCCTAAAAATAACAAGTTCAACTTTTAGATGGCACAAATAATTCTCATATTCAAGAACTCTGCTTGCCAAATGTGTCCAACTATATTACATCACATTTAATACCTCTCCTCCATGCCACATGAAGATGAAAAATACATTTGTTTGCATATTTACAGGTAATCATTTAATGTTATTGAAATAAGTAGTTACAATATAGCAAAAAACATCATGGAGAAAACAGGTAACAAAGACAGTAGAAAAAAACTAATGGTAATGTTTAAACTTCATATCCAGCAAAAAAAAAACACTATGTCAAAAGTACAGTTATTTCCTTGACACCACTATTACTGTATACACATTTGACTCCCTCAGCAATGTTTATTTATAAGATCATAAAAATATGTGAACCAAATACAATGTGATATTTATAATTGGCTTTTTATAAAGATTTATTATTTACCATTTTATAAAGAAATAAATTTGAAAAGAATTTTTATTATTCCAAAATTTATGATAAAAATATGCAATATTTATTATTTACCATTTTATAAATACCTACAGAACAAGCAAGTTTGAATAAACATATGAAATAAGCATAAAGAATTGTGTAGGTTCAAATCATGCCAGAAGTTACATTTTTTTAAATTATGTTTTCTCAAGTGTATAGGATGATAAATGGAATCAAAACCATTTAAAAAATGGAGCATCTACTCAAGCATTGGTATTCACTAAAAATAATATTTGAAGTAATAAAAATTACAGGAAGTGGTGCAAGCAATAACTGAGCAGTACTTAAAAATAAGAACTAGATGAGATATCCCTAGACATGGGCAGTGGAATGAGATCAGTCTACACCCATGAATTAAATAATAGTTTCAGTTTGTAATTACCTGTAGTTTACCTGGATCAATATATACATGATGAAGACTGGTGGGGGTGCACAATAGCCGAAATGTTGTGACAACAACAAACATGAGGACAACAGTCTGAATGGAAATAGTGTAAATAATCAATTTATTCAGAAATTAATAAAAAATATGTTTGATTAAAAAATCCATTAATTCTATATAACATATATATTCATGTATGTGCAATGTTTATTTTAAATACAGCTGTACTTTTTGACTACAGAAAATGGATATGGAGTTTGGTCAACAGTGTAACCAGGGCCAGCAGTACATATGCTAATTTTATATCTCATGTATGATTCTTCGAAATTATGTCTTCAAAAGTTGCATGATACATTGTGCCTGTATATATATATATATATATATATATTAATAAAGATACATATACCAAAGTTTGTGCAACTTAAGTTTAACCACATCGGGCACTATTATGTCTACACCTCTTGGCAAAATTTGGTAATTATTTATTTCCTTACCTGTGTATGCACACCAGCACATGCATATATGGTTGCTAATATCTAGTTATTTTATTTACCTAACCCTATATATAAAAAATGTCTTAAAATAATTGTCGGACTTTATCCATTTCATAATGAGTGATGTCATTTGTTATTATTCAGATATGCATTGAGCAGATATGAATGTACAAGAGAAGATCATGGAAAATTGTAGTTTAAAAACAGTAAAATCGACTTTGCTAACTGAAATGCTCATCTGTGGCTCAATCGGTAAAAGCACATCAGGCTATATGACGGTTCTGTATAGGATTCGATTCCTCTCAGACATTCAGGCCAGTAAATGTTGTTAACACTGTTTATTATAAACAGAGCATTTACTTAAATATTTGTATCTATAAAAAGAACATATAAACATAAAAAATGTCTTAAAATATCATATATATATATATATATATATATATATATATATTATATCTAAAATTACTAAGAGAAAAGGCAATATGCTACCCAAGATGTAAGATTGAGTGTCAAAGATAAGAAGAAGGTATAAAAACAATAGAGAGTATAAAGAGACAAGAAAAACAATGAAAAGGAGAAATGACCACAACATTCTACATGTACACGCAGGCATGTAGTCAGACGTGTCCACACTTGAACATATGTCATGCATAGTGTCAAACTTGTTCAGAAATATCTAAAATGTCAGATACAACAGTTTTCTCAGATCAATGATTAAAAATGAAGCATGCAGATCTTAATCTTTTTCAAAACTTGTGGACCGGTACAACAAAATCACAACCAAAGAATTGTACCCATTAACAAAAAATATAGCAGTTGAGGACTTTCAACAGCAGCAACAATTAAAATGGATAGCACATGTAACTCGAAGAGAAAATAATGGCATAATCAAGATGTTGATGTTCTACACTACTTCAAACAAATTTTAAGTATGAAAAACTAGAAAAAGTAATGACAGTAACAGAGATTGAAAAACTTACTTTCCAGAAAAATTATTTTAATAGAAAAATGTTATAAATTTCAGCTGAAAGTAGTATTGGCTTGATCAGTCAATGAATGCCAAATAGTTCTTCATAAGGTAACAGCTCATATTAACATTACATTAGATATTGCAAGAACAGATACTACACTTTGATCCCAGTCTGATGACTATGGAGGGTGGGAGAAAAGTGTAACTCAACTAGCAATGGCTGCTCTTTTAATGTATGCAAATGTTTCCTTATAAGGAAACAGATATTATTATTATTATTATTATTATTATTACCATAGTGACCACCTTTTAACTTTATATGTTTTCTGCGTCTCTTAGATGGCTGTGCTAAAAGTTCATCTGTAAAAAATATTAAAATCCACAGAAAATAATGATCTTCCAAGGCTACTGTGACCCAGTCGATACTCAAATCTTATGTGCAGCTCCCAGGGGACAAACTGTTTGGAAATATGGTTTGAAGTATTATGCCAACCTGATATTTGAGGAGCTTCTAGAATTTCTTGTCAACTAAAATTAGACTGAGTTTATAAAAGAAATAAGAAAACAGTAGACCCCAAATCAGAAACCTGATGTATTATTTCTCATGGAGAGGATGTAACTTTTCTCTGTAAGGGTTTTTTTTCTATGACAAATGAGTGTGAGGTTGTGTGTGCTCATATCTGGGGAGGAAGTCTATATTGTGTTTACAAAAGAAAGGAAATTAGGGTAGGGGCAAATCTCAGGAGTTCAACTCCACCCTCCCTATTTGTTCTTAGCCTTAAACAGAAAAAAAATAAAAATCCAACTGCTCTAACAGTATTGAATAAGCAAACAAAATAGATCAAATAAAAAAACAGAAAAGTGTAGAGGCAAAAAAAAAAAAAAAAATTAGCAAAAATTCTCTCACAGACAAGTGGTTGATCGCCAAGGTAGTTCTTCTTTCATGTGCTATGTCCATTCAGGCCCCGGGCAATAGTAGCTCTCCACAACTTCCTAGTAGCTCTTAGCAATGTTTGCTTTTTTTTTTACTGCCCTTCCCATGCTCTGATCTGACATCCATTTAAACAAGGTAAGTTACTCACTGTTTTCCACTGTCCCTCTTGCCTTTAGCTTGTCCTGTGAGTGTCAAATTCCCCAAGCTATCTTTTCTCATGCCAAATCTATAAAATTAATTATGTATATCTATTTAATTATATGTACATAAAGCTTTTCAGAATACAGTGATACTACACTTAGATCCTTATGCAAATAATTGTCACTTTTCTCACAGGAATGATGCTAAGTAGCACACACATCATATAAATATTTATACACATACACACATATATGTATATATGTAAACATATGTATACTTTATTATTATTATTATATTGTTCAGCCATATCAGTTTTTGAGAGTGCTGAAAAGTTCTCAGCTTAACTAAGAAGCTCTTCTCTTTATAAAATCTTTTATATTTGGTTAGAATTTTGGAAATTTGTTAGAGCAAGACTTTTTCAGTGGCATACACACACACATACACATTCTTGCAAACAGGATTCAAAATTTATCTACTCTTACCTATCAGAAACTACAGGTTTAAAAAAAAAATAGAAATTGAAGTTAATTTTTCTATCCTTCAATGGGTTCAGGTACTTTTTGAAAAGTTTGCCAATATTTGATTCAGCAAACACAAGAATTTGAACAAAATAGTCATCCTCTGCTGACTACCAAAAAACATATTGCCTGCAATTGTCCTTAATTTTGAAACATTTTAACAAAAGGTGTATTTTTACAGGATATTACCAACAAATGCGTGTTGTGATTCATAAAAATCATTACCTGACTAAAAATGCCACCATCGATATCCTTTAAAGGATTATTATCAATTACAAAAACTTTGTTTTAAACTAATTAGTAAAATTCAAATAATTTAACATTTGCATTTCTACTTCATAATCTTTAAGAAAAACATTGGAAAGAGATGCTAAACGAAAAAGCAAACCTTTTATTCATTTAAGATCATTCAGCTGACTTAGAGTTAGAAAGTACCAATCCTAACTTTCCAGCCTAGACACAGTTCAATACATACACAAACACACAATATTATTATTGTAATATATATATATATTTTTTTTTTAAATGGAACCCCCCCATCAAGGCAGCAAAGCCACTAAGACGCAATGTGTTACAGTGTGTGGAAGAATTAGGAACAAAATCATTAATGATGAGCAGAAAGAGAAGAGAGTAATCAGGTGGACAGTTGATAGTGATTGACATTGCATTTAAATTTTTGAAGATTAAAGTTGGCTGGAAAACATGGAGCCAAAAAGGAGTTCCACAAGCGAGAAGTGTGAGAGAAGAAACTGTTAGCATAGAACTTACAGCTACAGCTCAACTGTAAATTGATGAGATCTTGATGTCAGTCTAGTGCTGCCCTTAAATTAAAAAATTCCAGGTGCCATAACAAAGAGCTCATCTGAACAATTATCATGAAAGTATTTATAGAAAAGAGAGGCAAGCCTTACAGCAGTGGGAAAGTGACTGGAGCTGAGCTGCCAGATCAAGACTAATAATATTGCAGATTCTTCATTGGATCTTATCTAGGAGCTCAAGGTAAATATCAGGGGCATCGGACCATATATGTCAGCAATTCAACTGCATTAATTTTTGAGAGTGCTGAAGCACTTCTCTTTACAAAAAAAAAAAAAATTATATTTATTTAAAATTTTGGAAATTTGTTTGGCCGAGACTTTTTCAGCACCCTCTTGAATGCATTTAAAAGCATTTGTGATGTCCTGGAGGTGAAGAATTATTTCCCACCCTACAGGTCATTTCCCATAAGAAAAATGATGCTAGCCTCTAGTTACTTTATCTCTTTTTTCATGGTAGATGTTCAGGTGAGCTACATTCTTTAGTTCCACCAGTCCAGACCAGACCTTCACAGCCAGAACCTGCTCTGTCACATACACTGAGTTGACTCATCCTCATTATCTTTGTATTCCATTGGTAAGGAGGAAGATCCACTCACACAGCTTTCTCCAGAAATCTTACATTATGGAAGAGAACATGTTTTCCTGATCACTACAATCTTAACCTTTTCAAGTCTAGGGTCAACCTTTATCTATCCTGTATATCATAATATACACCTTTAACTCCCCCCTACACACTGTACTCCCTTATAACAATCTGATTTAGTAACCATCTACCTGGAGTGGCACTTGGGCCTTGTATTGGGTGAAAACAAAAATAAACCTTTTCATGCACAATGTTTTAAAGCCAAAAAAAAATCTTTTACTTTTTCCTTCTAAGAATATTTAATTGAATTTACTTGTTTTGCTTACTCAACATTTTGGAGGCTTCGAAATAAGGATATTTTTTTTTCTTTCATGTCTTTTATTGCATTTCAATAGATTCTTTTTTCCTCCAATAGTTTGGTTTATTTCCTTCTGTCAACACAATATGCAGGATTTCCAGATGTGGTAAGACATCCAGGCAGAACTGCTAAGTTGAAAATCAACGTTTTTTTTACGACAGAAATGGAGATTCAGAATAAATGACACACATCTCACAATCATCATCATCAATACTACTATTACTACTACTACTACTAATAATAATAATAATAGAATAATACAATAATAATTGTGTAATAACTTTAAAAACAGATATTTTAAAAATGTAAATATTTGAATAATATACACAAATATATTAAACCAAAGGGAAAGGAAGAGTAAGTATAAGAAAAAAACTATTACTCTCCATAAAGGAGTGAATTGAAAAATATAAGAAAAAA
>CAHIKZ030004296.1:790000-820000 GCA_903632075.3 Acanthosepion pharaonis
TGCCTGTCACACCCTCTAAAATAGCATACATTGACCGATCGAAACCAAATTGTATGGAGAAGTGCAAACAGGTAAGCGGGTACAAAGTACAGTTGGTTTTACTAGGGTACCTAGCTTAGTACAATAAATTTTCATTAATTTTTTTTTTGTGAAGTGAAGGAAGCTTGTTTACCAACCTAGTATATTTCATTCTGAGAAAATATAATGCATAGTAATATCACTGTATATATAAACACAGTAGGGAGAGTTTCAAATGGACAGAGAAGTGATAACTTTAACAATACTATATACTGTGAGGATTTTAACACATGTCAGCATGTTTTAAAAAAAAAAAAATTCTAGCATATTTAAATTATTCATATAATGAACCAATTCACTCAGTATTGTTTGCATTAATTCCTGGCCATCATTAATCCCATTTTTAATGATATTTTAATGCACAACACAGAGGTTGTTCTAAGCAAGACATTAAAGCCACTAAGATGCAAGGGGTTCCTGAGTGTGAAAGAATATGAGAAAAGTAAACATTTGTCTGAAAATGATATGTTTTCTCTAAAATAAGTGGTGGGTAAAGGGTTAAGGAAAAAAATCAATAAAAGAACAGGAATTAAGAAGACAGAAGATAATGATTGACATTAATGCCAAAACTTACTTAAAGAAATTTTGGATAAAATAATCTAAAAATTATGTTTAAATATTGTTTTTCTAACACCAAATGTATTTAGGTTATTTTTGTTAGTGGTGAAAGCAAATGCAAGGGAATGATAGAGTAGAGGTAAAGTCAGTGGGTAGCCATAAGAATATATTCAGAACCTTGACTATATGTAGTGGCTCATATATTATTCATTAGATAAAAGGTACAGCTTACTGCTGCTATTATTTGAGTATGTCTTTATGGAAAGTCAAAAGCTAATGAAATTCCCTCTTCCTCCTGGCACACTTTCTGAGTCTTCCTTGTTCAATAGATTCTTCAGACTATATTGACTTAGTCCCAAAAGACAAGAAGTGATATTGTGAGAACCATTACATCTGTTTCAAAGAACAGACAAAAAGGATACACTTCAAGTGAAGAGGGAAAAATGTTTGATACATACAAATATACACACTTATAAATATGGATATATGGTCAAATGGTTACAACCATCGCTTTTTGACTATGAGACCCAAGTGTGGATTTCACCAGGGTCAATTTGTCAGGGAGGTGACTTCCTGATGCTGTCATCCTGGGGAGGTGATCCCAGGGAAATTACCTGAAAACTGCACCATGAGTGAATTTGGGCAGATGGAATTGTTTGTAAGCCATCAATGGTTGTGCTAGCATAAAATCACAAGCCAACATGACCAAAGATTGAGCATACTGGTGCTGTTCAAACTTCTGATCTTGACAGATTATGCACTCTCAACCAGAAAACTGTAGCAAAGGTCCACTCAGCATAGTTGCAGTATACGCCACAAATGAGGGTGTTGAATAAACACAAATGTACCTGAGAAGGTGTCTGCAACAGGGATTGGATAGCCAGCTACTATACATAGTATAATGCAACTACTTTATATTTTACAAAAAAATCAGTTTTTAAAGTGTGCAGAAGATGAAGAAAAACCAACCAAAAAAGTAAATTAAATAAAAAAAACTAACATTAAAGACAGTATAGAATTACTTACAGTTAGGGTCACTGATTAGGGTCACTCAGTTTAAAAAGGGATCTTCTGATATTGTGGGCCCCCCATCACAGAAAAGGGCAGGGGCAATGGAGAGTGGGAGAAGCGGGTATCTAGATCAATGTCATATGGAATTAGAACAGCTGTTTAACACTTGCAGATATGAAGAAGAGTTAATCCTATTTTAGATGAACACGAGAAGAGGTTAAATTGATACCGCCTTGAGGAAGGAGGTGTCTTTGTTTGATGGATTGCCTATACAGGTCACTGTATACTTTGTTAGGGATTTCAGTGTATACCAATGACTGAAATTCAATATTCCAAGTGGAATCTTTGGCATATTGTAATAATATTACAAGGTTGGTGAAGTGAAAAATTGGGTTTGTCAAAGAGATGGCAAACTTGTAGTTATTCATCCAAAATTCTTTTTCTTCTTCAATTCAAGCAGACACGAACATCATTCACAAGTTTCTTACCTTCTTCTTGATTTAAACTGCAAGTCCGATTAGTAAATCCAATTCTATGTACCCCATGTACGTAGAATTGGATTTACTAATCGGACTGTTTTCCACTTGCTTTCAGACTTACATTCTAAGTATGACTTAGTGATACCAGTTGCAACTTCTACTAGCAACTGTAGTATTCAGCTAACTAGATTTGGCTGATACATACTGTTGTAGTCAACTGTGTTACTTATCTGTCATCAATCACTGCATATCAAGACACTGTATTGGTCTGTTGATGTTGGCCTATCTGGAGAGTTTGTGGAACAAACTCACAAGTGGATGCTTACCTGATTGCTACAATCTTAACCTCTTCAAATCTAGAATAAATCATATCTTTTTTTTTATTTTATTCATTTACCCCTAGGAAAAATGATAAAGCAACTAAGATGCAACAAGTATTTGAGAGTGAAAGAGAATTAGGAGACTTTAGAAGGAACCAGAAGCCAACTCCTAAACAAGAAACCAGTACTTCTGTTCAAAAGACCAAGGAGGAGTGTGAACTGGACGCTTGGCAAAGCTACCTACCCCTATTGAAGGGAAAAATAACAACAAATAGTAAATAAAATTTAAGAGTTTAGGTAGGGATGTCAGAAGTGTAAAGTTGAAGTAGACTTTAGAGGGAACTGGAAAGCCAATCGTAAACAGGAAACAAGGGATAAACCTCTACACCTGTTCAAGAGAACCAAGAGAGGGTGTGAACTGGACGATAGGTGAACCTATCTACTCCTATTGAGGAAAAAAATAAATAAATAAATAAATAGTAAATAAAATTTCAGAGTTTAGGTAGAAATGTCAGAAGTGTAGAGTTGAAGTAGATTTTAG
This sequence comes from Acanthosepion pharaonis, assembly GCA_903632075.3. NCBI lineage: Eukaryota > Metazoa > Mollusca > Cephalopoda > Sepiida > Sepiidae > Acanthosepion > Acanthosepion pharaonis. The sequence goes on from CAHIKZ030004296.1 coordinate 792,988, forward strand.
AAGAAACCAGAAACCCAATACAAAACAGGAAACAAGAGATAAACCTCTACTCCTGTTCAAAAGATCTACATATTCTCATAATCTGCACTTTTTACTTCCTTCTCTTATACTTATTCTGTAACCCTCTACCTTGAGTGACTCTTGGGCCATGTATTGGGTGATCAATTAAGAAAAAAAAAAATAAATAAAAAATAAAAAGCTGCTGCTTGCTCTAGGTTTTTTATGACTGAAATTTCTTCACTGAAATGACTGAAGTTATATTTTGATCTTTATTGACAATCACTCTTGGAGTTGCATGCAGAAGGGTGGGAGCTAGAAGGTGTGATGGCTTCAGGCATCCATATTGGTAGGGCATCCAATTAAAGTGTAAAATATAAATTTAGTTTTTGAAATTTGAAATTGTCTGTTAACTTCATTGTACAAGCACCCTACAGTCCCACAAGCTGGTGTGAATGTGGATCCATGTTTTGATAAGTGAGACTGGAGTAGGTCCACCACCCCTACTTAAGTCTTACTGGCATACAATCAAGGCGTTGGTCTTGGGCATCATCAAACCTCTGCACTCTTGCCAAATTTGATAGGTTTTGCTGAATTTTATCAACATTGGGGAGGTTCTGCTGATTCCCAGTGTCAATTTTGTCTGCTCTCATTAGATACCTACATTTCTGATGACAATGCACATTTTTAACATGATGGTTATAAGGATTAAAAAGGTAACTCTCAAATGCAAATGAAATTTCCCAAAGAAGTCCAAATTATGATAATTCTGGCCATCCATAAAAACAGAAACCTTGAAAAATGTCAACTTTGAGTCTCAATAAAATTAAGAAAGGTGACAAAATTAAGCAGCCATAAAAGTGAGAATCAAGGAAGAAATGGCATCAAATGTCTGTAGAGAAATAAAGGAAGTCCACAAACATCAATTTCCTTTGGCTTCTTCTTCAGGGAGGCTCATATGACAAGGAATTAAGATGGTGGCATCTTTCTGGTGCCTTGATGGGCCCCAAGAGAAAGACTGATTGGTAAGACATCACCATTCTATCAGCCCTAAGGAAGCTTGATTGATGAGAAAGAGGAGAAGTTAAAGAGAAACATGAAATGGAGATGATGAAAAGTGTAGAAGAGGAAGAGAAAGGTAAAATTAAGAAAGGAAATGAGAGTAAACAAAAATAGAGAAGGAAAGAGCCAAGATCCTGAAGGGAGAAGTCACAAAAAAGGCTGATTAAGCAAAAATAGAGAGAAGGGAAAGAGAGTAAAAATTTGAGAAGAAAGACATTGAGAAATTGGAGAAAGAAAGACAGAAAAGAGAGTAGAGAGAGACAGAGAAGTGAGAAAGGAAAGAGAAAAGGAAGAGACAATGAAGTTAAGAAAAATGAAAAGAAAGTAAAGCTTAACCAGTTAAATACAACCTTGTATCAACAATGAGAAAGAGATTATCCAAGGATCCACAAAAATCGTTTTTGTCATATTTTTAGATTTGGAAAATCTTTAAGGGAAATTCTGTATTATTTGAGAAAATTTTACAACAGAAAAAAATATTTACTCAAATAAGATCCAACTGAATCATTCGTTTCGTTATTTAAAGTCCTGCTTTTTTGAATTCTTCTCTGAAGAAGACCCAGATTTCCAAGTTTTTCACTAAAGAAACTCTTCCTTTTCTTAATTCTTGTAGTAATATTGAAATAAGTCTTGTCTCATTTAAATATGGCAGCATTGACTATATATATATATATATATATATATATATATATATATGTTATAATATTTTTTTTGTTTAAAAATATGATTCCTTCACTACATAAGAGTTCTTATGTTTCAAAAACGAGAGCTGGAACCATCCAAATAATTATTAAAATTAAGTTGAATTGAGGTGTTTAGTCCTGGTTCATCTTCAAGTGAAATTTTAAGATGAAACGGGACTAAACACCTCAATTCAACTTAATTTTAATAATTATTTGGATGGTTCTGGCTTTTGTTTTTGAAATATGAGAACTCTTATGTAGTGAAGAAATCATATTTTTAAACAAAAAAATATTATAATATAAGCTCTACTTCTGTATGGAGCACTGTCTTCTTAAAAATAAAAAAAAAATACTAAGGAACTCCGGATTATGCACCTGTGTTCTTTTCTATTTTCTGCATACCTGCACACTTAGACTTATATATTAGTCCTTCCCTTATTGAGACAAAGTCAAGTGTGAGATGTTGATTCTCACACATCACAACAAAAATGAAAGTAAATACTTCTAGTCAAAAATTAATAATAATGGTTAACACTTCCCTATAAAAGTTCATGATTTCCTGAATTCATGCTTTTTTGAATTCCTATATAAATTATTGATTTTCTGAATTTTCACTATATAAAATTTTGCTTTTCCAAATTCTTTTCTAAAGAAATAACTGCTTTTCTTAATATAATGTCTGTTTTTGGCACCTGCCTTAAATCTACATGTCACTCATGTAGTGGTGTAAGATGTAACTATTATCAGTACTGAAAAGCAAACAGCTTATTTTAATAGTGTGTTCAGGTCCTTTTAGTGCAGACGAGGCTGTTTAATCTTGGTAGAACAACTAAGGTGAATGACTGAATCCAAAACCAGCCTGAAGAGGAATGGACTCTATCAGGCTATCTTACCATAGGCACCCACAACTGTGGCTACACCAGCAATACATGTGGTCACTCAATGACCCAAGGTTACAAGATTACATTTTTCATGTCCTTTGAACTGATTTAGTTAACAATTCCTATTTATAGCAATTCTTTTTGGTGATGATTGTGGTTCAATTTAGACACTGTAAGTTCCACATTATGAAATGAACAAAGTCCGACAATTATTTTGTATTTTATATTTGTATTTTAATTATATTAAATAATTGCTGGACTGTCCATAATGTGTGACGTCATTTGTCTACATTTGGATACTCTCTGAGCAGAGAGAAAATCAAAAGAAAATGTACAGGAGAAAATCATGGAGAATTGTAGTTCAAAAACAGTAAAATTGACCTTGCTAACTGAAATGATCCTCTATGGCAAAATTGTTAAAGCACATCAGGCTATATGACGGTTCCGTATAGGATACAGATTCAATTCCTGTTGGAAGTTGCATATTTTCTATGAAAATTTCTTGGACATTCAGACCAGTAAATGTTGTTAATACTGTTTATTATAAACAGAGCATTTACTTGAATATTTGTATCTATAAAAAAGAATGTAGAAACATAAAAATGTCTTAAAATACTGTAAGTTGCTAAGCTATACACATGCATAAAGTACTATGTAAAACTTTTGAAAACTTAAACAGATTGATAACTCCATTCATCTATCAAATTACCAAAAGTCATCTTGGACATTTCACATATCTCACAAAACCATTCCACCCAGAAATAAAGAACCTTATTTTTCATAAACTTTTTTCTTTCTTTAAAGAAACAATTTTTTATATGAGATCCCAAAACTTTTAGGAAGTACCTAATATATAATAATGAAAAAAATATCTTAAATTTGTAGTTAATATTTTTTCTGGGTTAGATCTTGTCTCTACAGTAGGATTTTTTTTTTTTAAATGGTAATATTAGCTGTTGTAAAGAAACATTCAGCATTCATTGACTGAGAAACCAGTGCTACTCACATATGTTTTTCCTCACTTCCTGGCCTTCAGGCTGGAATCAAAGTGTAGTATCTGTTGTTGGGCAGACAAACTACATTTTAACTCTCAATTGTGTTTCAGTCTTTGAACATGATGTAATGAATATGCATACACCTGGATTCCCCCTCACAGTAATATGATTGGCTGGTGTCAGCCATAAATACAGATTGATGTGGAGGTACAAGATGACGCCTATAGTCTACGCCTATTGCCTACCACTATGATGAGGACCAGTCCATTACGGTTACCTGCTAGATTGTCCTACCCGGTTGCAGTAGTCAACAACCACTTTGCTACTTCGAACAAATATATCCCTTTCCAGGACACATCAGGACAGAACACAACAATAAATGAGGGATGCTTGACCCTGGTTATTCTAACCATGCAGCAACACCTTCCTCATTGCCCCAGAGAGGAAGGGTCAGTGGAATTTTGACACCAGACGGGATGTTGCCTGTGGGGACCAGGCAATTTTTTTTACCTTGGCCCAGGTGCATGAACTTAGTCTCTCCACTTTAAACTGGCCTTTTACCATATCCTTTCATGGGTGGGGGTTATGAGTAAGGAACAAGTGTCGTATCTCTTTCCTTCATCTCTAATAGTAATATTAGCTGAAACATCTGGCATTCCTTAACATAATAGCCAGTGTTACTTTTGATTGAAATTTTTAAAATCTTTCACTTAAAAAACAATTTTTCAGTAAAATAGGTTTTTCAAGTCCAGTAACTGTTATCACTCTTTCCAGTATTAATGGGGGTTTCCTTCCTAATCTTTTGTTTGAAGTAGCATGGAATGTCAACATCTTTATTTTTTATTAGATCATTATTTTCTCTCAAAGTTAAATTTAATATTCACTTAAGTTATTGAAAGTCCTCAGATGATGTGGATTTTGTTATTTACTACAGTTCTTTGTGATTCTGTAGTGCAAGTCCACAAGGTTTGAAGTCCGCTTTAAGACCTGCAGGCTTTATTTGCTCAAAAACATTTTTAATCATTGATCCGAGAAAGCAGTTGCTCAGGATGTAGCTGATAATGTCTCTGTACAGTTTCCTTTTTCTTAATGTATATGAAATGCCATAACTTCTTGGAAAAGATAGTGGAGTAGTTTCTCATTGTCTACAAAATTTCAATGGTAAATTTGTTGATTTTACTGATCAAAAACAATGAAAAAAAGGCAAAGATATGGGTTGGAATAATGTAAAAATGCCAAAAGAATTAACTATGAATAAAAAAGAAAAAGCATCAGATTCCTTTCTCCATTACCTCAGCTTTACTAGATATTTATCTTGTGTTGAAAGTGAGTGAAAAGACATTTTGGGAACAGCTGATGAACTAGGAAAGGAATCTTTTATTTTAGGAAGATAAACAGCTAAGAAACATGCTATTTAGGGTTTTTTAGGTCTTCGAGTAGAATATGTCACTGGTTATTGGAAGAAGGGCTGAAGAGATTCTGAATAATACAAATTTATTCATGAAAAATGAATACTGAAATAAATATTCAATGACTAATAATTACATGAAACTTTTAACCCAACGACACACAAATCAAATGAATCTTATACAAACAATGTACATATGTCTCACCTACATAAACATTATATATATGTCTCACCTGTAGTGTCCACTCTTACATTTTCACACACACTATCCCAAATATTGAGCACTTTTAAACATAAATATAAAATATGACAAAATTATTTTATATATATATATATATATATATATATATATATATATATATATATTTACTAAAGAAAAGTTCTGCCTCTGACAGGAATTGAACCCACATCCCTTTTTTTTAATTTTTTTGGTATAAAGAAATAATGCCACATAAAGAATCCTTTCAAATATGCATACACAGAGAAGAAAAAAGAAAACAAATAAAATTAAATGTTCAACTTAACTTCCTGACTCATATTTCAATACTAGCAGCATTGCCCGGCGTTGCCCGTACTTGATTCAAAAATCGTATGACTCATACAGCAATCACTATCACTTGATTTGAAATATTTTTGCCCTTCCTTCTTGCCTATCTCACACTGCAAATTTTATTTAAGCTCTATACTAAACATTAAATCTTTTATGAAAAAAGAACTAAACAAAATGCATACAAAACGATCAGCTTTAAAAAAGGACTCATAACTGGAAAAACCGAATGAAAAAAGAATGTTAACAACAAATACTTTTTCACGCCCAACCCAGTTCTGTGGAATCAGAATCAACGTTGAGTTGAAGCAAGCAAATGAGCCAATTGGAGTAAAGTGCCATGCAGATTTAAATTTTTCCCACTTGTGACGAATGCAGCTATTGATTTTTTTTGCATGCTAGCATGCTAGTTAACATTCATGTCAGTCAGCTGTTGGCTCTCATGCTGGCCAATAGAATCTTCCTGCCTATTCATGGCAGCCATCTATAGGCTCTCACTCTGGCCAGTAGAAAATGGCCGCAAACTACATGAAAACTGCCGTAGAAGCATGAAAAAAATCGATTATTTTTACTATTGATGGGAGTTGGGAAATGCAAAGTCAGTTTTGGCCTTCCCACTAACTTGGAGCATGTGCATGTAAATTTTGGTGCAAATCCATCGAAAATTGCTGCCATCCATTTGTTACACACACACATACACACATACACATTTTGCCTTTTATATATATATTGTATTGAGCACTTTTTTTATTATTTTAGCTGTTGGTAGAGAGAGATTTACCTTTGATTGTGGTAGATGCTATTTTCAGTACCCTAATTATTTTATTAGATGCTTTTGTCAGTACCCTAATTATTTTATATTCAATGTTTTGGGGTTTTTTTTAAGCATTTCACCCCAAGCAAGTCAGAAGTGCCATTATCACACAGGGGGTTATGGAGAGTGAAAATGAGAGAAAAGAGTGGGTGTAGGGGGGATTGAAAAAGGAAAAAAGAACAGGTATCAACACAACAAAACATGGTGACTGATGTTGCCTTTAGGTTTTTGATGATCGTAGTTATCAGGGAAGCAAGTGAGAGGAATGGAGTTCCAATATGGAGAAGTGCGAGGAAAGAAACAGTTAGAAGGGCGGTTATATTTAACTATTTCAACAATAAAAAGTTGGGACCTAGATGCCAATCTAGTAGTACACTTAAATTCATGTAGTCAGGGCACCAGGGAAAAATGCTCATCAGTGCAGTAGCCATGAAAATATTTGTAGAAAAGACAGAGGGAAGCCAGATCATGTCTGTGAGAAAGCGGCTTAAGTCAAGAAGCTAATTCAGTACCGATTGCATTACAGATCCTACTTTAGATTTTTTTGAGAATATTGCTGTAAGGGAAGGTAGGGGAAAATTTTATGGATAAAACTTTAACTGCACAACCAGTAATAAAAATCACAGAAATGCAATCTATGTTGTTATTCATTTAAACATCATCATCATTTAATAGTAATAAAAAAAATATATATAATATATTTAAAATAATAATAGTAATAAAAGTAATAGATAGATACACACATATACAATACACACATACATATATACATACATATAAACTTACATAGTTACAAACCTAATATATATTTTTCAGTGTTTGATGCAAAATAAATGTCTATTTTTAAGACTATATAAACTTATTTTTATGATGACATTTAAGTATAATTTCATTTCTCTGGTTCAATAACTGGCTTGTATTTTTGTACTTAATTATTTCAATTTTTTCTTCCAGGCATAGTTTGCATTTGTTTATATATATATATATATATATATATATATATATATATATATATGAATGAATTAAGATCAAATATAGATAGGAATGCAAGAGAATGATAGGATAAGGGACAAATAGGAAATCTTTATAAATCTGACATGCTTTGCTTTTATTAACACTTGAGATGTGGAGGTTTATTTTCCATGAGGGTCAGCCAGGTGAAGGCGAGAGGGGGAGCACCCCAGAGTTGCTTGGTGGAAGAAATCAGCTGTATTTATGTTGGCTGCAGTTAGCATCGTAGCCAGTCGGCAATATCTTTTGGTTGATGACTAAAAATTAACTTCCGCATTTTGACTGTACACATGGGTTTCATTTGAACACCATGTATATTTAAAGTAGTTTCCGGTTATTATTTTTAGTTAGGAGGACTTGTGTATGTTTATGTTTCATTTGTTTTACTTTTTGTGTATCGTTCTCTGAAAAATAACGCTGAGTCACCAGAAGTTAATGGCATTCGGACATTTGAGTAGCTGGCAGTAACTTCCGGCTGTGTGCGATACACTTACCTGTGTTTTCAAATTGATTTCGTGCAAAAACAATTGTGTTTTTCCAATTTTTGTTGCTGTCAGAACCACCGCCGGGTAATTTTACGTAGTCCTGTGAAGTTTTGTTGAAATCGGTTGAAAAATGTAGAAAATACGATCCCATATATAAACGAACACACACACACACACACACACACACAATCTGCATTTTATAATAAGTAAGATTTCATAGAAATAGTATCCACTCATCAGGAGGTTAGGTGAGTTTTCTATTTGTGATGAATTTTATTAATAATGAGTGCTTTCATCACAAAGTCTGCTTGCCTTAAGTTTTATCCTCCAGAAATATACTGGTTGATCAATCAATTTTCTTTTATATTTTGCCAATCACAATCGTTATCACACACACACACACACACACACACAAATGTAAATAATAGATTAAGTAATAGGTCAAGAGAAAGTGCTAAAACCAACCTTACCAATATCAAGCTTACCAAAAAAGAAAATAAAAGAAAGTGACAGACACCTACCTAAACAAAAATCTCCAATCCTCAATGCTAACAGAATCAAGAAATCCTGAAATAGGAAACTAAACCAAGACAGAGTTGTAACAATAACAACAACCAGGAATGTGTCTCTAGGGAAACCATTCTAAAGCCATAACTCTGAGTTTCGCCTTACACACAACATTCAGCCAATTAAGATTATATATATATATATATATATATATATATATATATATATATATATATATATATCCAAATGGTGTGATATATACATATATATATATATATATATATATATATATATATATATATAAAAGCTGGCCACTTGTATTCGAGGATACGTGGATAGCCAATCCGTATTGCAGATGCCTGCTCTGTGGTTTATAATGCAACTATGCTGAGCAGAGCACGTTATTTAGTGTGATCAACAATTTGAACAAGGCCAGCTTGCAGAAGTCCTCAGCTACGATGACTTCTGACTTTGTGCTGCATGGTGCCCAAGGGTTCTGCCCATGCACATACATACATACATACATACATACAAAAGTGTGTTTATTATTGGTTTAAAGAGGAAGTCAAGGTATTTCTCCAAAAAATGATATTTAGTGATTATGTTAGATTTTTGAAAAGTGTGTCAGATTAGGAACTTTTCATCATCCCTATATATATATATATATATATATATATATATATATATATATGCACATATCATCTTTTATATATATATATATATATATATATATATATATATATATATATATATATATATATATATATATGCACATATCATCTTTTTTTATATATATATATATATATATATGCACATATCATCTTTTTATATATATATGCACATATCATCTTTATATATATATATGCACATATCATCTATATATATATATATATTTATACACACATATGCACATATATATATATATATGCACATATCATATATATATATATTTATATGCACATATATATATATATATATATTTATACACACATATGCACATATATACATATATATATGCACATATATATTTATATGCACATATATACATATATATTTGCATATATCATATATATATATATTTATACACACATATGCATATATATATATATATATATATATATATATATATATATATATATATATATATATATATATATATATATATATATATATATTCCTTTCACACTCTTTTCTATACCAAAACACTTAAATATAATACATTAAGAAAGTAGTACAATAGTAATTTAAACTTACTTGAAATCGACTCTAAAAGAAAAACAAAAGATGAAAAAGAATTGTTTCCAAAAACCTGCAACCAGTGTTTACTAGTTTCGTATAAGAAAAAAGAGTAATGATGGCCACAAATGAATAAGAAGAAAAAATTCAGGTCTTTTATTTACTTATTTTTATAACATAAAAAAAAGGAAAAGTCCAAGAATCTAACACTGAAATTGCCTGCCTGTCAAAAATGAATATAGTTTCTTTTCCTCTTGCAGAAGGGTCTTTGCTGAGATGGCAAATAAAATTTTCAAACTAAAATTACTTTTTAAGCCTCATTTTGATGTTGCAATATGGGACTCTCTCATATATATATATATATATATATATATATATATATATATATATATATATATATATGTGTTAATTTTGATGTAGGAGGTTCCAGTAGCTCTGTTCTTAAAAAGAAACAGCCAGACTACCACACATATCATTTGATTATAGTAGTGAAGACTAGTGCAGAATCAACCACACTTTTCTCCAAACAACCCTCCTCATGTTTTGAATTCTGAGTTGTATTTCCCCTAGACTGGTTGCCAACCAAGTCCATAGGCCCAGTCTATCCTGCTATTTACCAACAGCAGAGGGGATAAGAAATAGATTCATACTTTTCCCAAGAGTATTTGCATGTAAGTGAATGTAGCAAATTTTACTGAAATTCAAACTTGGCAAATTATTTTTTTTCACAGAAGAGAGAAGAGATGAGGCAATAGAGATGTGGTTCTATACAAGTATGCTGAGAATACCCTGGATTGAATATGTGAGCAATGAGGAAGTTTTAAGGAAAATGGCAATAAAAAGGAAAATCAGAAAAAGATAATGAGAAAAGAGGGCTTGGAGAATTTTACACTCATAGGGTATACTGAAATCAAGCGGGATAGAACCTACCTAATGAGCTTCTGTAAATACTTGGCAGAACAGGGAGTAGGAGGGACAGTAGAAAAACAAACATTGCTAAGAGCTACAAAAGATAGGAAGTTATGGAGAGCAGTGACCACCAATTTCTTGAAATGAAACAAAAGATCCAAATTCAAATCCAAGACCTTCTCACTCCTGTTGGAGCAACCCCTCTCAAGTTGACCATGTCATCAAGGGTGTAGCCATACCCACCATGCTGGGACAGCTGCAGTTTAGTGACGCTATTTAAACTATGGGTGGGTGGAGGGTGTTGACCAAGTTCGTCTGCCCTTTAACAGCTCTTGCTTTTTGTGTTGTTGGGGTTTCACTTACCCTCCTCACTAGGCCAGGGTGTGGTGGTGTGGGTGGCTGGTTTAGTTGCCAACCACTTGATCACACAGGTTTTGGATTCAGAGTTGTCTGTCTCCTAAACAAATTGCCACCCAAGGCTATATGACCCAGTCTGTCTTACTATTTACCCAGAGCTGGGGGTGGGTAGAAGAGATAGATTCATACCTTCCCCAAGGGTATTTGTATGTAAGTGAATGTAACAAACTCGGCTGGAATTCAAATTCAGCTCTCCTATTCCTCAATTCAAGTAGCTATCTATTACTCCATATCTCTCTCTCTCTCTCTCTGTATATATATATATATATATATATCTCTTTCCCAAGGTTATTTTTAAATAAGTGAATATAACAAACTCAACTGGAATTCAAACTCTGCTCTCCAATTTCTCAATTCACACCACTATCCATTACTCAGTGCAAGAAAAGTTAAATAATAGTTAATAAGATTTACTTATAGAAGTCACATCATTGGAGTTAGGATATTGTGTATACAAGGTTTGAATGAAAATAGCACAGAAATATTTTTACTATCTCTGAGAATAGAGCAAAATCTAATGGTGACAAATCACAAAAAAATTATATTTGTGCTGAAAATAACCAATGTCTTTTCCTAAAATTCAAATATGAAAAATATTTGTGTTCAAATTTATGGGATGAGTTAGTCAGTTATGTGCCAGGTGTGATACATGCTTAGGCAATCATGCATCTTTTGATATATGACTGCTGAGACAGATTTTTTCCCGCAGTAGGTTGCCATTTCTTTCTGTGGTAGACTGCTTGCCATCCAAGGCTATAGAACCCAGTCTGTCCTGCTGTTTACCTATAGCTGGGGGGAGGAATAAGAAGAGGGTATTAGCACATAAGTGAATGTAATGGACTGGACTGGAATTCAATTGAAAATTATGGTTGAATTTTGTTGAGAAACTACTAAGAAATCATTTTTTCCAGTCATTAACAAAAAAAAAAAAAGAACAAACAAGACCAACTGAATAAAGTGATAACCATTCTAGCAAAGATGAGCCAGTAAGAATAAATAATATCTATTGGAAAACAGTTGTTCTAACAAATCTGGATCCTGCAACTCCATTTATTGGAGCCAACAAGAATTAAATCATTGAAAGAAAGCAACAAATATATATTGTTTTACACACACAGACACACACACACATTTATTTATATATATATATATATATATATATAAAAGTGAACATTGAAGTCAACACTTAGAGGCAACAGGCTGTTTCATGCTAGGCCTGATGATTGCGTCTAGTATGAAACAGACTGTCGCCTTTAAGTGTTGACTTCAATCTTCACTTTTATATTTACACACAACTCTATCTCTGATATTGAGCATTTTATCCCATAAATATAGCACACCTTAAGACTATGTTTCTTATATATTTATATATATATATATATATATATATATATATATATATATATATATATATATTTATTATCAACCACCAAATTAGACTATTTCTTTCCAAAGTAAATAATAGTGAACACACAGTCAAAAATCACAAATATTTTCTACAAAAGCCAAATGCACATCAACTACAACCAAGAGGAAACTTCACTTAAAAATAGCAGGAAGAAACACAAAAAAAATCAAATTAATTATCGACTACAAAAAATTTAAAACAGCTAACCTTATCCTCAAATATAACAAAATGCGAGCAAAATCAAAATTACAGTGAACAAATTTATTTAAAGTTATTTATGAATTCAGATGCCCCTTAAGGAACTGTATTCCTGATCAAACAAAACTCATAAATAATTACATCGTTCACACTACTGCATGCCTATCCAGACACCTCACGTTACACCTGTCTGATCACAGCTCCATTAGAACTCATTTAAACATATACACAAAATTGCCAGCCAGGAAGTTTTTGCATCAAACCAAAATATAGCTCTGTGTTTTCTCTTAAATGCCTAAAAGATAGTTTTTAATATGACTGATGTAAGAGAAACCTCTGTATTGTTCAAATGTTGATTGTTTTGTTTTTTAGAGATTTTTCAATATAGACTATTTCGATACTTTAGCTGAAGATCTATTTTGAGCATCTCATGACTGTTCTTTTGTGTCCCTACATTTTATAATCAGCCATGATTTTTGCCAAAGTGAAATAAAATTCTCTTTTTTGTGCAATCAAATCTTAAAGGAATATGTAGACATAAAATATGAAGAGCTTAGGTAACTTTAAAGGCATTTTGAAGATTTCTTTAAAATTGTACAACATCTACCTCAGGCCTTGTACAGGGTGAATACAACTCTCAGAAGAAAAAAAAATAAAGTGGGAACTTTTGCATCAACCTATTATTTATTTATTTTATTATTATTATTATTATTATTATTATATTCTATTTTTATTTATTTATTTATATTTTTAATTCTTTTTTGGGATGCTGGCATGTCTGAAACCAAAAGTGAGCATTTTTATTGAATCCTTGGCAACACTTATTCCTATTGAAATATCAAGTTCCTTTCTTGGAGTGGAAGGAAGGAAGATGGTAGAAGTGTCTTCCAAGGCAAAAAAAGACAACCTAAACATGTAACTGGTAGTTAACAGATGGATAGTAGAAAGTATTAGAGAAAAAAAAAACAAACAAACATAGAAGACCTTTAAAAGCCTATCTCCACAAACACACACAAAAAATGCCTTAAAGTTTCTCATTTCATGTATGTATATATGTAGGTAGATACATCAATAAGTATGTGTGTTGCTCTCTCTCACTATATATATATATATATATATTATGTGTGTGTGTGTATGTGTGTGTATATATATATATATATATATATATATATATATATATATATGTATGTATGTATGTAGTGTAATGATGGAAACAAAAGACATTTTAAATATCAAATATTTATTTTTCAATATTCTTTTTTAATCATTTCACCCCAAGTAAGGCAATAAACCCATAGAGATGCAAGGGTTTTCTGAGTGTTAGAGAATATGAGAAAAAGGAAAACATTATTAGGAAGTGAGAACAATAACAGAACAGGAATTAAGAAGGTGGAAGATGACAATTGACATGATATTTAAATTTTTAAAGATCAAAGGTGACTGGTAAGCAAGAAGCTGGAAAAGAATTCCGCAAGCAAGAAGTCTGAGAGTAAAAAAAGAAATGTTTAAAGCATAGAGCTTATAGTTACATCTAGCAATTTCAACTGTAAATGGGTGAGACCTAGCTGCCAATCTAGTACTGTGTTTAAATTTGTAAAGCTGAAGTACCAAAGAGGAAAGCTCATTAGAAGAATTAGCCCGTAAATATTTACCATGTAAATTTCCATGAAAATATAATCTCAGTCCTTGTCAATAATTCAGAGGTGGATATTAATCAGATAGTTTTAAAATTATACAATGAACATTTCATATCAAAATTCAGTAACTATACAGATTTATTGATTTGGGATCATATATACACAGTATGCGATGGGAAAATTGTCGCCATTTTATATTCTTAATTTTGTGCATGTGCACTGTTTGTTTTTGATTTTGTTGACTACACAGTATAGTAGGGTCAGTTGAGTAACATCTGTGAGAAAAAGAGAACCATGATGCAATTTACACTACCAGAAATTTGGAAACGACATGCTGTACTGCTTGGCATTCATGCCAGAAGCTCCAATACAAACATTTCAGAGTGTTTGGGTGTCAATCTGAGGACAGTGCAGAGGATTTGGAAACAGTTTGATGATATATCCAGTCAACATCATAGTGTTTGGAGGGATCACTAGCGATAACAACATTATGCCTTCATTCATCTTCCTACAGTGCCTCAGACTCAACTCACCATCATAAGACATCATTCTAAGATTCAGCAATACTTTGAATGGATATGGGCTCTTTAAAGCTGACAATATATATGGCCTGACAATTGTGTTTAAACATGAAACAGATTGTCGACAGCTGAGAAAAGACATTACTTAGTTTCAGTGAGAGAATGAAAGAAAGAAAAGGAAAATAGAAGTGAAAAAGTGAGAATGATAAGAATAAGGATAAGGAGGATTGATAACCTTGAAGAAGTTAAGATTGTCGGGTTCAGGGAAGCATACCTGTGGGAGTTTGTTCCACAAAGTAGAAGTACTTGTGGGGAAAAAATGTGTGAGTCGAACTTCCTTCTTATGAACAGAATTAGTAGGAAATGTGGGCAATTTGACTCTTTGGATGTAGCATGGCAAGTCCTAAATGTAAAGGTCTGAACTGGTGGAAATAATTTGAATATCTGTCATGAAAATAGCAAGCGTTATGATAAGCTTGCATCTGTGGGGAAACAGGCTGTTGGATGGAAAATAAGACATCTCCGACAAGATGGCATAATTGATTTTGAAATCTATCAAGGCTGAATAGTTAGGAATACTCCATTTTTAGTCTGATCTGTCTCTTGTAGAAATTAAGGATATCAGAGAGAGCTGGGTGCTTTTGGGAGTGGTAAAAGGAAAGGTGAAAAGATGACAAGACCATAACCAAAACACTGAACATTAATAACAGATCATCTCAAAATCAAAGACAAAAATGTATAAAAACATGTTCAGGTGTCCCATTAGTAACCAGTGAAAATTTGATAGTTATTGCCTAATCTGCTCTTGAGACATGTAATAACAAAATTGAGAAACAATGAAGACATTTCTAAGATGGTTTTTTTTAAAAAATGGCTGTCTTTTATGTTGATTTTCATGTAACCAAATATCTTAGGATTTTTTTGTCAAAGAATTTAAAGCATGACAACCCATTTAAGAGATTAGCAATTTGCGCACATTGCCAAATTGTGACCCAGAATTGTTCAATACAATGGCTTTCAACTTTTTGTGAGACATTTTCTTTAACCTCAAGTTGCAAACACGAAACTAAAAAGTTATTTCTCAAAGCTATTCATCAAAATCTGAAATCAACATTAACAGTATTAAGCCATCAATATGTTCAGTAGGAGAAACAATTTATTCTCTTAAAACAATACCAAACTTCATAGTAAATGAAGTGTAGGACAAAATTTATTGTTGGTATGAGTAAACAACAAAGAAAGATTATTGTAATTTCCATTTGTTATGGTCAGTCAATAGTTGATTTCAAATATGAGTATCCACTATAATAATAATTGAATATATATATATATATATATATATATATATATATATATATATATATATATATATAGGAATAAAGTGTTGCTACCAACACTTGAATTTGAACACAGATTGCAAGTGAGCAAACACAGGTGATCCCATTGTTAATTTAAGTGAATCACGTGACCATGGGAGAAACATATAAGTAGGAAGTCGCGTAACGTGTATTTGATCACCATTTCTACTCTATCCTCTATTACTATTCAGACTGCTATTCTCTACTCTATTCACTATACTATTACAAGATCAACTACTATCAGATGGAGATGCTTTAAGACAATATCTTTTTGTAAAGGTACCATGACCACCAGCCTTGATATGATTGATCCTGTACCATGACCACCAGTCTTGATATGACTGATCCTGTACCATGACCACTAGCCTTGATATGACTGATCCTGTACCATGACCACCAGCCTTGATATGACTGATCCTGTACCATGACCAATTAGTCTTGATATGACTGATCCTGTACCATGACCACCAGCCTTGATATGACTGATCCTGTACCATGACCACTAGCCTTGATATGACGGATCCTGTACCATGACCACCAGTCTTGATATGACTGATCCTGTACCATGACCACCAGTCTTGATATGACTGATCCTGTACCATGACCACCAGCCTTGATATGACTGATCCTGTACCATGACCACTAGCCTTGATATGACGGATCCTGTACCATGACCACCAGTCTTGATATGACTGACCCTGTACCATGACCACCAGTCTTGATATGACTGATCCTGTACCAGCCTAAAAACCACAGTGACACTCCTGATTATGCAGCTATTGCATCCATGAAATGCATCAACAACATGAAGAGAAAAGCAGCAGTAACAGATGAACCTAGTCAGATTTATAGCAATAACCTGGATGATTGTGCTATTTTATCCTATTTTCCCACTTGTGCCATTATTATTGGGCACCATGACTATATATGCGCACAAAGGAAAAAAAATGTTGAAAATTTAAAATTTAATTTTTTTTAAAAATATTTCTTTTAGGTATATAGTCTAGCTGATTTCATTTAGTTTGTTTTTATCAATTTTGTTATTAAATATCCCGCATTGTGATAATAGATCTGCCAAGAAAGTTGAAATGTTGTAGGAACCTGGGCATAAATTTAATGTGATATAGAACTTAAAGCATTAAGGTGAATAACTAATTTAGTGTAATGTTTTACAAAAGATCACTATGGCCATTGATGGATGATTTAAAAATTCTATTGGAAAGGAAAAGTAAAAATTGGGAAATAAAAATGGAGTACAAAAATGATAGGAAAGCTAAAGAAAAAGAAATTTAGAAAAAAAGAGAAATATAAGAGTATAAAAAAGAAAATAATGAAGAACAAATGACAAAGCAAAAAAAAAAGAAAGAAATGGTAAAGAAGGAGGATCAGAAAGGGAGAGAAAAGAATTAAAATGATAAAAGAGAAGTTGCAATATTAAATAAAAAAATGAAAGCGAGAAAGTAGAGAGGAGAAAAGGGAATGAAAGAGAGAGAAAAGGGGAACAAAAGAAGAAAAAGAAAGAGGAAATGAAAGAAGGGGAAAAAGAAATGAAAGAAGGAGAAAAGGAAATCAAAGAGGGAGAAAAGGGAATGAAAGAAGGAGAGAGTGTAAAATGGAAATATAAAAAAGATGAAAAATATAGAGAGTAAGAAAGAGAAAAAAGAAAAGGAATAAAAAGAATATAAAAAAACAATAGGTATAAGAGAGAGAAATGGGAAGGAGAAGTGATAGAGCAAAAGAAGGAAAGACAGAAAGAGAAGAATGAAAGGAGAATGAGAATAAAAGAGAAAAAAAAAGAAAGAAACAATAAAGGAAATCACAAGAATCCTTTGTTCAACAAAAATGGAAGAATAAAAAACTAGTGAAGTGTGAATTGTTTATTCCAAAGGGCAAATAATAAGGTAGATTTCAAGTCTTTATCTTCTGACACTATCTTCCAACAGAGTCCATTATTTGTAGCAATTACATGATTATTTTCTCAGTTACTATTATTAGCAGATATTTTATTATCTACGATGTTTGTTAAGCAATCAACATGAAGTGCGTAATTCACAGAAGGAATTTAATTTTCTTATCTAAGAAGTGAGAAATATTTCTCTTCCTTTTAACAACTTGCCTCTCAATCTGATCCAATAATGGCACACTTCTTTAAACAATTTATTTTGATTAATAGGCACCTCATTTTATATTCATCTGTTTCATTTTATAAACATATTTTTCATCTCCCATCTACAGGGGTATATCAATAAGCTTCTAGCCCAATGTGGCAAAACAATTTTATCAAAACAAAAATATCACAATTAGGCTGACTAATGAAAACAACAACCTATGTTGTCATCTTCTTCTATGTGCTGTGTTCTTTCAGCACATTAGTGATAATGGCTCTCCCCAATTTCCTGTCCTTTATAGCTCTTAATAAATTTTATCTTTTTTGCTATCTTTCCTAAACTCTGTTCTGCCATCTACTTACACAAGCCTGCTAGGTAGGTTATGCATTGTTTTCCTCTCTCTCTCTTGCCTTCAATCTGTCCTGTGTGTATCAAACTTTCCAAGCTCTCATTCCTCATTATGTGCCCTAAAAATTTAAACTGCTCTTTCTGATGTTAAGTATAAGTGTCCTTTTTGTTTCAATTTTCTCTAAAACTTCAATATTGCTCAGATATTCAGTTCATGTTAATCTCAACATTCTTCTGTAGAAGCATATTTCTGTTGCTTCAAGTCTTTTCTTCATCTGTGAGGAGATTGTCCAGCATTCACTGCCATATAAGAGGACTGATATTACATAATAGTTCAGTACCCGTTTCTTTGTTTTTAACAAAATTTTCCTGTTTCATAATACTTTGCTTAAGTTTTGGAAGGCATTTTTTGCTATTAAACTGTTGTACTTGGCTGAGTTTGGTATCCCCAATTTGTAATTTGCATGTTGAACTGTCCCTTGTCCTAACAACCATGCATTCTATCTTTTTGCAATTGTTTAGTCCTTTTTATCACTTTCTTTTAATATGTTCTTTTGGAGTTCTGGTAGTTTATTTCATTTGTTTGCTATCAACACTGTGTCATCTGTATATCTTATGTTGTTAAGATTGTGGCTGACAGTAATGAACCCTGGTAGGACTTCTAATTCTCTCAGAATCACCTCACTGTATAGATTGAATAAGTCATCAATAATTTTATCAAGTCTCATGTATTCTTTTTCAAAATTATTAGTAATAATGAATATCGGATTGAGGAATCGGAGAGCTGAGTTCAAGTTCAAGTCAAATCTATTACATTCACTTACGAAAAGGTATGAATCCTCGTTTTCTCCCTCTAGCCATGGGTAAATAGCAGGACAGACCGGGTTCTATAGCCTTGGATGGCAACTGGTCTACTGCAGAAAGAAATGGCAACCTACTGTGGGAACAAAATCTGCCTTGTCAGTCATGTATGGAAATACATGATCACCTAAACGTGTATCACGCATGGTACGTAACTGATTGAATGTAATTTCCTAAGTTTTGCTTTACTATTTAGAAGAGCTGTAAGTTTAAATTTATAAATCTGAATCATATTCACTTCCAAAAATAAAACCAATCATTCTTAAAAAAAAAGTTTTATCAGCCTTTTTTAAGTATAAAAATTCACTAATTATGAGGCCCAAGACTCACTCAAGGTAGAGGGTTGCTTAAAATGGTAACGATAAATGGAGTGTATAATATGAATTAAAGAGGAGATTGTAGGAAGTGAAGGTTATGGCAATAAGAAGGACAGATAATGACTGACCCTTACAGGAGTCTGTTCCACAAAATGCAGAATTAGGTGTGTGATATGAATAAAGAGAAGGTAATAGAAAATGAATATAATGAGGATATGGCAAAAAGAGAATGAGTGACCCTTAAATTGACAAGGTCAAGAGTGAAGTTCAGGGGAGCAGACATACAGGTGTCTGTTCCAGTGACATTGGAACTTTATTCTGTACTAAACAGATTCCTTTCCTTTTAGAATCACTTAGTACACACAAACACACTCTTTTTATATATATATATATATATATATATATATATATATATATATATATATATATATATATATATTAGGTGGGCTCATCATGTTGTGAGAATGGATGAGCATAGGCTTCCAAAGAAGGTGCTGTATAGACAACTACCAAACTCAAAGCGTTCAGTTGGATGTCCACTCTTACGCCACAAAGACAAATTGAAAGACAACTTGAAACGTCACAACTTTGATCTGAAAATCTGGGAAGCACAAGCATCAAACCAAAAGGAGTGACATAAGACATATCTCATTAAGTTAAAGGGTTTTGAAGACAGTAGACTGAAGCACTATGATCAGCTACGTCAAGCTCTGAAGCAGAGATGCAATCAAAATCTTGCTTTAACAATTTCATCTGTTAGTGTTGCATGCAGCAAGGCTGGGCTAGTACCACACTTAAGAAAGCACAAATGAAATATGTCTTTCCCTTACCAGATTTTCTCCACAATAGCTCCTGCTAGGATACATAAGTGCAAAACAAAAGCACCATCCAATGCTGATCCTCATTTATTATTCAGGATAGGAGAGTCCACCATATATATATGCTGTAGCATACCTACAGACAATAATGGGTATGACCCCATTCACATAAATACAGTAGTAAATACTGTATGTTGGTCTGCAGTTGGAGATTCATTGTGGAATTCACTTGACTCACTTCTAGCAGTTGACTACTTCTTCTACACACTGCTGACAAATCTTATATGTGTTGTTCATGTTCTAAGTATTATCGTTCATTACCAACCTTCGTTTGATTATGTTATATTCCGTGCTAATAGGAATATATACTTGAAAAACATGGTGGATAAAATAAGAAATGGTTTACTGTACAAAACCAGTACAATAAGAATAAAGGTAACAGTTATGCACAAGGTTGTTGGAAAGTCAATCCAGTAGTGAGTGCTACTATTGAGTCGTACTCAACAGATCCCAGCTAGTCTCTGTAGTCCGCTGACTTACAGATACTTATAGGAAGTTACTCATGGGGAGACAGGTTAGTTATTCCATTACATCAGATTATTCTATTCAGTAACTTTCCCTAGGTTACATCTCTCTCTCTCTCTATATATATACATATATATATATATATATATATATATATATATATATATAAAATACACCACATATATATATCTATTTATATTTTTTTGTGTGTAACAATTGAGGGGCAGTGTGTAAAATAACAATGATCCACCCGGTGCCATGCTAACTTGGCCCCGTTGATGTCTACTGATATCACTATAGAAAAGGGTTCATATATATAATATACCACATATATCTTCAAGAATGCTTTATTCATTTTTAAATGATTTAATTTATATTAACTTTGCTACATTAAAAGTTATTTTTAGTGGGTACATGTATTTTAGTTGCAATCCCCGTTTTCTTGTGCCCACTAAAAATAACATTTATAGTAATAAAGAAATAATGTTGGATAAGAAATCCATTCAAAAATTAGCTTAAAATATAAACACAATTAGAAATTTAAGAGAAATAATTTAATCACATATGAACTTCATAATAAAATTCCCTTTTTAGATGCATTAGTCAATGTGAATAATAATATACACTAATAATTCCCATATGCAAGCATCAACACATTTTCTCATACAAACACATACATACATATATACGACAAACATGTACACATGCTTAGAAACATGCAAACATATATATATACACACACACATATACAAATACCAAAAACATGCACATACACTAATGCACACAGTTTTTAAGCAAGAGCCATGTTTAACTTGAGGGTTAAAAATTTAGTCATTTCTACGGGTTGTTTTTTTTGCCTGCCTTTAGAAGGTTCCCATTGCAACCCCAAAGGGAAAATCCTCCCTCATTTTGATAAAACTTTGCTCAAGACAAAACAGATTGAACTGAAACCATCTTGTGAATGGTGGTTATTATGATGATATTTTTTATTTTCGGAAAATGGCAGATTTGTTCTTTGATAATTGCCAAACTGAATTGCTCTAAAAGAGTCTCGAGGAAGCATGAAAAATGCAAATAAATTAACAAAAAAAAAAAAAATTTTGTTCAGTCAAAAAGAGGAAATAAATAAAAAAAGATCTGAAGGACAAAAATAATTTTAAATATTTAAAATTTAATTTTTTTTAAAACAGGAATCAAGAAGAAAAACTATTTTGTACTAAAAATTCAAAATCTAAGATGAGTGAAAAAAAAAAATGTTCATTATTCAAATTCTTTAATTTTTTATGTTGCTCTGGTTTTTTAATCCAAGAGAAACAAATAATGGGAGGGGGATGAATAAAAAATTAAATAAATTACAAAAGTCAAATGTGAAAAGAGAAGACTAGAAAGGGAGATTCCCAAGAAAAAGAAGTTGAAGGAAGAGAAAAAAAAAAAGACTGAGTGATGAGAAGCAGAAGATTAAATTGTAAGTAGGGTTGGGAGGGGGAGGGAATTACCAATAACTGGAAAACAAGAAGATTTTACAAAAAAGATGGTCAGAAAATAAGGGAAAGAAAGAAAAAAGAATGAATGAAAGCATTCAAAAGAAGAAATAGGGGGGAAAAACAAAAGGAAGAAATGAAAAAAGGCAAAAGAAAAAAGATGGACAAAGAAAAATAGAAAAGAAAGAACAAGAAGAATGAAGTGGAGAAAAAGGAAAAAGAATGAAAAAGAAAAAGAATTAAGTAGAGAAAAAGAAAAAGAATGAAGTAGAGAAAAAGAAAAAGAATGAAAAAAAGAAAAAGAATGAAAAAGAAAAAGAATGAAGTAGAGAAAAAGAAAAAGAATGAAAAAAAGAAAAAGAATGAAAAAGAAAAAGAATGAAGTAGAGAAAAAGAAAAAGAATGAAAAAAGAAAAAGAATGAAAAGAAAAAGAAGAAAAGAATGAAAAAGAAAAGAAAAAAAGAAAAAAGAATGAAGTAAAAAAAAAAAGAATGAAAAAAGAAAAAAGAAAAAAAGAATGAAAGAAAAAGAAAAAGAATGAAAAAGAAAAAGAATGAAGTAGAGAAAAAGAAAAAGAATGAAAAAAAGAAAAAGAATGAAGTAGAGAAAAAGAAAAAGAATGAAAAAAGAAAAAGAATGAAGTAGAGAAAAAGAAAAAGAATGAAAAAAAGAAAAATAATGAAAAAGAAAAAGAATGAAGTATAGAAAAAGAAAAAGAATGAAGTAGAGAAAAAGAAAAAGAATGAAAAAAGAAAAAGAATGAAAAAGAAAAAGAATGAAGTAGAGAAAAAGAAAAAGAATGAAGTAGAGAAAAAGAAAAAGAATGAAAAAAGAAAAAGAATGAAAAAGAATGAAGTAGAGAAAAAGAAAAAGAATGAAAAAAAGAAAAAGAATGAAAAAGAATGAAGTAGAGAAAAAGAAAAAGAATGAAAAAAAAAAAGAAAAGAATGAGAAAAAGAAAAGAATGAAAAGAAAAAAGAAAAGAAATGAAAAAAAGAAAAAAATGAAAAGAAAAGAATGAAAAAAGAAAAAAATGAAAAGAATGAAAAAAAAGAAAATGAATGAAAAAAAAAATGAAAAAAGAATGAAAGAGAAAAGAAAAGAATGAAAAAAAAGAAAAGAATGAAAAGAATGAAGTAGAGAAAAAGAAAATGAATGAAAAAAAAAAAGAAAAGAATGAAAAAAAAGAATGAAGAAAAGAAAAAATGAAAAAAAAAGAAAAAATGAATGAAAAAGAATGAAGTAGAGAAAAGAAAAAAGAAAAAGAAAAAAAAAGAAAAGAATGAAGAGAGAAAAGAAAAGAATGAAAAAAAAAGAAAAAAGAAAATGAAAAGAAAAGAAAAAGAAGAAAAAAGAGAAAAAAGAAAAGAATGAAGTAGAAAAAGAAAAAAGAAAAAAAGAAAAAGAATAGAGAAAAAAAAAAAGAAAAAAAAAAGAATGAAAAGAAAAGAATGAAGTAGAGAAAAGAAAAGAAAAAAAAAGAAAAAAAATGAAAAGAAAAAGAATGAAAAAGAAAAAGAATGAAAAAAGAAAAGAAAAGAATAAAAAAAAAAAAAAAAATGAAGTAGAGAAAAGAAAAAGAATGAAAAAAAAAAAAAGAATGAAAAGAATGAAGTAGAGAAAAGAAAAAGAATGAAAAAAGAAAAGAATGAAAAGAATGAAGTAGAGAAAAAAAAGAAAAGAAAAAAAAGAAAAAAAAAAAAAAAGAATGAAAAGAAAAAACAAAAAAAAGAAAAAAAAAAAAGAATGAAGTAGAGAAAAGAAAAGAAATGTAGAAAAAGAAAAGAATGAAAAAGAAAAAGAAAAGAAAAGAAAAGAAAAAAGAGAAAAGAATGAAAAAGAATGAAGTAGAGAAAAGAAAAAGAATGAAAAAAGAAAAAGAATGAAAAAGAATGAAGTAGAGAAAAAAGGAAAAATGAAGTAGAGAAAAAGAAGAATGAAGTAGAGAAATAAAAGAAGAATGAATAATAAGAATAAAGAGAAAAAGGAGAAAAAACAGTAAAAGAAATAAATAAATAAGTGCACTAAAAAGAAAGAATGAAATAAGCAAAACAGACAAAAGAAATTTGGAATTTTTTTTGGAATGCATTTTTTCTTAGTCCAAGAACTTTTCATCTCATAAGTTTTTGTGACATATTTGACTCAACCTAAATTTGCCAGACATATTCTCACTTTGTGAAATGATAAATAATATGGCAAAAAAAAAAACAAAAAAAAAACATGATTTCATTTTTCGTCAGACTACCCAATATTTTAGTGAGGACACATGTTGATAAGTGTCATGAAAAGACAGTTTTCTATTTTGTTTTTTTAGTTCCTAAGTAAAACTTCCAAATAGTAAGGTTTAAACAAATAAATAATCTTATATGTCGACATTAATACACAAATTAATTTTAGTTATAACCAATATAAATGCACTGAACTAGAAATGATGTTAGTAAAATAAAATAAGAAATTAAATAGCAGGATTGATTCTCACTTTGTTGTTCTTGAAAGAGAGATTTTGTAAAATTGACCACCAGTTTCAAGGCTCACAAAAAACTCTAAAATAAAAATTATAGTTAATACATCACAAAGGTTCTAAACTACAAAATTTTATAAAAATGTTGAAAAGAAAATAAATACTATTACTCTGTATATTTGAATGTACAATGAAGGATTAGATTGTAGCATCTGACTGATCCCAGCCCTTCTGATCCATACTATTATTCTGTTTGCATCTATGATCATTATGCTTTTCCATCAAGGATCAGTGTGTCACATCTGACTGATCCCAGCCCTTCTGATCCATACTATTATTCTGTTTGCATTTATGATCATTATGCTTTTCCATCAAGGATCAGTGTGTCACATCTGACTGATCCCAGCCCTTCTGATCCATACTATTATTCTGTTTGCTTGCATCTATGATCATTATGCTTTTCCATCAAGGATCAGAGTGTAATTTATGACTGTTCACTGTTATCATTCTTTCTAGTATTGATGGAGGTTTCCTTCCTAACCATTTGTCTAAGGTAGTGTGGAGTTTCAACATTTCGATTATATCATTATTTTCCCTTCTAGTTACACATGCTATCAATTTTAGTTGTTGCCACTGTTGGAAGTCTTCAAGTGAAGTAGTTTTTATTTTTTTAATTTGGCAAAGCTCTTTGTGATTCTGAAGTGTCAGTCTATGAGATCTGACAAAGAATAGTTTTATTTTAAAACTTATAGGGTTCATTCACTCAAAGTTATTTTCAATCATTGATCTGAAATAATGCTTGTATTTCGCTGATCATTTAGGAATCTCTGAATGAGTTGGACTCCTATGCATGACATCCATATGAGGCTAGATCTGATGAGGTTCTCACTAGAATTCTTAGGTTAATACTTTGTTTTTCTAGCATATTGTTGTGTTAGGTAGAAACTACCCCTATTCTAAGTTCAATTTCCTTATTTCCTGTACTAAATTTCTTATAACTGATCCATACACTAAAGTATAGGTATATCCATACACCAACAGGAAGTGAAGATTGAAACGGATAAAAGAAAGAATAAAAAGATACTAGAGTGAGAAAAGAGCAGAATGGCATGAGATAATGGATAGTGTTAGGTGTGGTGATGGTTTCAGTCTTGGAAATGACTGCTAAAAACATTATCCCCCTCCCCAAATTTATGAAAAAATCCTACAGATGCATGCTGGGATCACTTCTTGGCCTGTCATATTTTTTTTTTCTTGTTTTGAAGTCAGAATGCTACAATCACTTGACTGTATCCCTTTTGTGTGTTAACACCATTCTTTCTTTATGAACTTTTTGTTTTATTACTGTTGCTTTGCCTATGTTTGTCTTGCATATATATCTATCAAGAAGTCAAAATGGAGAAAAAGGAGAAAAGTTAAAAAGAAAAAACACAATAAGGAGTGAGTGTAAAGTGAAAAAAAATGACTACAACATTGTGTGAATATGCACATGATTATTCATGTGGCTTAGCAAGCTGATTTGTCTGCTGGAGTTAATATTCATTTGCATATGGATTCTTTGGCAAGTTATAAAGATGGAAATACCGATATGTTCCAGTATTTTGCCACTTTTGGTAGGGTTACTTTCAATCTAAAGAAATGATTGCTAAAATGTCTCCTCCCCAAATTTAAAAAATCCTGGGATCTTCTAACCAATAAAAAAATGCCCTCATCCATCCCCAAATTTATCACTTGACTGTAATGTGTTAACATTTTTACTTTGTGAACTTTTACCTTATTACTGTTGCTTTGCTTACTTTTGTCTTGCATATATATATATTGTTTGCTTAGTATTATTTTGCCCTGTTCTTTTTTTTTCTTTCCTTATTGTTAGTTGGAAACTTCATCAATTCTATTTGTTGGGCAATTTTGCAAATTACAGTTAGCCATAGCCAATTACTCCACATATGGAATTTCCATGGATCCAACTAGTAAGAATAGCAAGAATGAAAATTTCAAAATACCTTGGTTCTAACATAT
>CAHIKZ030004296.1:825000-835000 GCA_903632075.3 Acanthosepion pharaonis
TGATGATGATGATGATGATGATACAAAGTAATAATTATAATGATGATGGAAAGGCAGGATAATAATGACTATGATGATGATGAGGGAAAGCAAAATAAAGATGATGATAGAAAGAACAGATAATGATGATAATTATGGTGATGGAGAAGCAAAATAATGATGATGATGGAAGAGTAAAGTAATAATGACAATGTTGGAAAAGCAGGATAATGATAATGAAAAGGTAGTGATGATGATGATGATGATGATGATAGTAATGATGGACAGTCAGGATAGTGATGATGATGATTGATTGATTTCTTTTTTGTTGGTTACTAAAAGCAAAACATATTTTGGACCCTGAAGAATAATTATTTTATGTTTTTATTTTTTTGCAAGGGAGTATTGCATTAATAATTTTTTTTGAGAATAACTATGATTTTTTTTCCAGATACAAGTCATACTATTTAGACCATAGGGTGGGGGGTGGGGGAGATGTATTCATATCTTTCCCAAGCTAATTTACACATAAGTGAATGTAATAAATCTGACTGGAATTTGAACTCAGCTCTCCAATTTCTCATTCCAAAGTGATTTCTATTACACCACCTGCACATCCCGATGATGACAGAACGCCAGGCTAATGATGATGCTAATAATAGGAAATAATAAACATGTACCTCTTTAATATATATCAACCTTGAGAAACTGGCCATTGTTGAACCATATAAGATACTGGAAAACAGAAAACGAACCCTAAAGGAATCTCCTAGGTAAGCATAATTCCAATCACAAAGTTTGTCAGCTCATTACACATATTGATGTTTTATGTAAAGTAGGATGAGGCTTAAATATGAAAATAATAAAGCCATTAATGCTTCCAAATGAGGTATTTTTTTTGTTTCATTTAATATCAAACAATTCTACTGTCAGATCCATAAACTAATGGTGGTAAATTCAAAACATGCAAGACCATGTGAGATGCCAGACCACCATACAACCTGAAGTAAGAATTCATTTAACAGGAGTTGTTGTTGTTGTTTATATCAACCATAACATCAAAGGTAAAGTTTAAAGGATGACTCATAATAAAACAAATTTTTTGCACTTAGATGTTTTACTACAAAAGGAGAACACACACGTGTGTGTGTGTGTGTGTGTGTGTGCGTGTAAAAATTTCAGATAGAGTATATCTGTAAAAGGACAATATGAAAAAAGACAAATCCATAACGTCATGTTAAATATAAGCATATAAATCAGACATGGACAACATTTTCCGATCAGTGTACTGCATGAGATTTTACATTAGTACATTACTCTTTTATAGTTACACGTCTACTTATCATCTCTCAGTTGTGTCTCTGTCTTTGGGCAGAGTGTGCTCAGGGGCTTCTCTGTCAAAGGACAGAGGGTCAACTGAGGAAATAATACCGAAGAGGTGCCCAGCCCTGGGGAACAGCTGCCCGAGGCCATACCCTCTCATTGCACCCGATGGTTGCGGGGGCTGAGGGGAATTTTTGTTCGTGTCCCGGGGGTATGCGCTTGGGTCCCACCTAAAAATAGACCTTGTGTCACATCTTGTCCTAGTGGGGGGACAGAGTAAATACCGCATGAGATATAGTTCAACATAAAACGGGCTGCACTAGTAAAAAATTTCAAAGTAATTTTTCATTGAAAGTAAAGCAGCCATTTACCCTACAGAAGACCAAGATGCATAAGCTTCTCTGGTAGAAATGGTGAAAAAGTTGATATTTTTTAATTGGAGAAAATATTTTTTCACAATTTAAAAACTGAAGATTTTGTATAATATTATCACTGATGACATGTGATTAACAAATGCTGTTGCATGTCATTTGTTTCTAATTTATTCATTTGAAAATACAAAAAATATCTTTTTAAAATAAAAAATATATTTATTCTCTAAAGAAAAAAATTAATTTGAACATTTCTGAAACAAAATAGTTTTACATGTATGATCTAATGGCTTAAAATGCTAAAAAAATTACTTTCAACAAAAGATTAAAAAATTCAAGAAACATCAGATTAATCATTATGATGTGTGTGGTCTAGTCAAACTGTGTCTCCAACACAACAGGCATTAATAAATAAGGGAGATTACTCAGGCATTTAATAATTATTTCCCTTCAACACCTGCTTCTCTCAATCTCTATGTGTGAGAGACAATGTGAGTAAACAAGTGAGAAACAAAATGCAAAATTTTAATAAACATTATTTTCATCATTAGATTAGGCATGCCATTCAGAAAGCCATACGGGCTGCATGTAGCCCATGGGCTGCAGTTTACCCATAAGTGACATAAATAAACCCAATCTAAAATGATTTAAATACTAATTTGCATAAAAAAATAATTTCAATAACATCACTTACTCATTTTCGTTTATTTACATTATTCGGACTATTGTCCTCATCTTTGTCGCCATATTTATTACAACATTTCAGACGTTGTATGCTCCAGCCTTCTTCAGGTAGTTCGAATGTCGAACTGAACCCTTAATTTAATACCTCATCTCAGAAATATAGACAGTCACTTTCGTTTATTAGACATTTACAAGTAGAATTGATGAGTATTGTATAGTGTCTTCTTTTTGCATAGAAATAAATCAAAAGAAAAAATAGGCATTTAAAATGAACTAACATTTTAAAATAGAAGTCTAAGGATACATAAAATATTTTATTTGAATTTATTTACCTGACCTAAGGTAGGATGTAACACAAAGTCTTTTTTATGTGGGGACGCTTATATGTATTTGGGCCAATGACAAAAATTCCTGTGATGTTGGCATCAATATTACACTGACTCTACCTCTCTTATTGTAATGTGGAAGGTTCTGCTGCAAAGTTGGAATCCCCAGGAGCAGGCACCTTCTCCCCTCTAAAATGATAATAATAACAGATACTATGCTTTGATCCTGGCATTGAAAAATATTGATATTTTTTTACAATATTAAAGGTGGGAGGGGCTGTTAATAATATTGATAAAGTAAAAAATCAATCTCTGATTTTTACAGAATAGATTGATCTACTTTTTAAAAATAGGAAAAGTTTTTTGGGGGGTAATAATTTTTGAAGATTACCATTGATTAGACCTTTCTCAAGGCACATTTGCCAGAATCAAAAAATATTGATTTCTTTTCAATTTAGAATGGGATAGGTCCTGTTAATAATATAAATACAGTTACAAAGTGAACCCTGACTTTTACATAGTTATTAGACTTAATTGTTATTTACAAATGTTGAGTTTGAAACTGTGCTTACATCATTAATGTATGTATATTTTTTTAATTTTCTGAATTTTTTATACTTATTTTTTGGGGAACTTTTTGGGAGCACATGCATAAATACTGGAGATAATAATTATCTTAAATGAACAATAAATGGATCAATACTTTTATTAATTTACATAAATTTTTGTTCTTTAATTAGAAATGTATATACATAAGATCCTCGGGTTATGTTGGACCCAACAGATAGTGTTTCGTGATGATGGCGCTATCTCCCATAATATAATACTTCGTCACGCGGTACCATATGAGGAATACAGCGTTGTTTCTTCACTGGCTGTACGCCATATTGGATTGTGCTACAATTTACTATTTCTCATTGGTGTTGTCTTTTTTGGGAACTTTTTGCCCTTCATTATGGTCCCTAAGCATAGGGCAGACTCATGGGTGCTTATGTAGGTGAGTTCTGAGATCCGACTTACGTCAAAAATCAGGTTACGTTATGCCGTAGAAATGAATCTCTGACATAAGTTGAGGAACCCCTGTATCTGCTTGTTCTTTATTTAAAAGAAATCTTTTGGGAACAAAAAAAATGTAAGATAACTCTGGAAAAAATCAGAGATCAATTTTAGACTTTATTGACATGATGAACAGACCCCCCCCCCAACAAACACACATATCTAAAGTGGTAAAAACAAAAATTTTTAAATTCTGTTACATGGAATGCCTTAAGGATTATCTAGTGAATGCTAATATATAAAAATTATTTCCAAAATAATTTTTCTCTATTTTTTGCTAGTGGACCAGTTTATTTAAAAGTACCCTTATCTTTTTTTTTTTAAAAAAAATAAATTTTGCATGTAGTCAGGAATCCTTGAGGTCAAAACATCGTCAATATAAGTAAATCTGTTACTTATAGGTTAAGACGATACATTTAATGTTTTGAAATTATTATTTATTTAAATTTTTGATTTTATATGCTATTTATATTTTGTTTGTTATTTTCCATTCATTCATTCAAGGATGAAGGTATTTCTCGTGACTCTGACACAGTGTTGCGTCACAACTGCAACTGCTTTCCGTGTTACTGCTACAGTTGCAAATGCCAGATGTGTATCAGCAGATGAGAGCCAAAACTTCGGTGTTGTTAGAAGTGTGGCTGAAGCTGCCCCCTCCCAACATACACCTCACCAGCAAAGAAAGAAGAAAAGGAAATTTTTTTTTTTTTTATATTCCCCTTCCATCCTCTATTAAATACATCGATGAGTCATTTTGCTCATATCAAAGGGAAAAACGCGCTATAAGTTGCAGCAGAGTTCAATATGCATCGTCTTTGTTGCTTCCATTTTCTAAAACACTTTCTTTCCTTTCACAGAATCTGGGAAAGGTGTTTCTAAAGGCAGATTAGGATATTTCAATGGCAGATTCTATAATTCGCACTTCAGAAGAGGATAGTATTTTTGGGAGTGGGTGAGGTTTGTTTTGTTTTCATCAAGTGAGTGTATCATTTAAGAGCGGGAAACATTTGTGCACATAATGTACATACCCCAGACAACTTGGACAGATGAGAAAATATGAATGTCTACTATAGATACTGATCACTGATTTTCATCCATTTTTTTTTCAAGATTTTTTAATGTTAAATATATTGCAGATACTGACAGAAAAGTTCAGTTTGATATTGAAAGACCCTTTGAAGGCAATGTGTATATATGTGTGTGTGTGTGTGTAAATGTATATATATATATATATATATATATATATATATATTATTTTATATATATTTTTTTTATATTATATATATATTTATATTAAAGAGATAATCATACATTGAATCATTTAGCAATATTAATGCAATTAATGGTGAAATCTCTTCGCTAACAGACTTAATATAAGTATTAAATTACTAACAATACACTGAATGATGCGATCATTATGTATAAAATTGTTGTCAGATGGATTTGGTGTATTTTGCTAAATGATTCAATCAATGTATCAGTATCTCTTTATATTATAAAATATATGCTGCCTTATATATATATATATATATATATATATATATATATATATATATATATATATATGTACAGGTACGTGTCTGAGTGGTTAGAATGTTCGCTTTTCAAAGATGAGATGGGGATGATCCATGCATGTACCACCTTGTGAAAGTGCCAGAAAACCTTACCCCACAGGTTGACCCAATCCTTGTAAGTGAAAATGGGTAGACAGAATTCTTCATTGATGATTGTATTAGTATGAAGTCACAAGTCATTGCGACTGAGGTTTTGAGCATACTGGAATTGCACAAACTGTGGGCTCTGTGGATGTTAAACAAACACAAATGTACTTGAGCAGTCATCTGAGGGATTGGTTAGCCACTGCCCCTGGCAGATAGGTATAAACGGATAAGCGTGGCCAGCAATTTATTTATATGTATGCATACATACACACACATTAGTTTATATATATATATATATATTCATTTCACGAGGGGATGAAGGCCAACGTTGTCTCAGATGGTATGATGTCTAATCCATTTGATGTTACGAATGGAACAAAACAAGGATGTGTAATGGCGCCAGTCCTCTTTGCGCTCTTCTTTTCACTGATGCTGAAACATGCATTTAGTGATTTGGACACTGGTGTCAAGTTTCAATTTCGGTCATCCGGTGGCTTATTTAACTATCAACGGTTTAAGGCCAAGACTCTTTTTTCGCACCGAAATTATTCGCGACTTGCTCTTCGCTGATGATGCCGTGACTGGTAAATACATCCTTTGAAGAAGCCCAGGTTCTTCTTGATCATTTTCAGCCGCATGCAGGGCCTTTGGCCTGACAATTAGCATAAGGAAGACTGAGGTAGTGCATCAGCCACACCCTACTCCAAAACAAGTTAAAGGCGTAAAGCAAAATCCACCAGAGTATAGATTTCCTGCGCGCAAGCTGAAAGTCGACGGTCATGATATCAATTGTGTCAAGTCCTTTCCTTACCTTGGTAGCAAAGTGAACCAAAGCGGTTCTCTTGACGATGAAATTGTCAACAGGATTGCTAAAGCCACTTCTGCCTTTGGAAATCTTCGCCATCGCTTGTGGAACAAAAGGGGTATTCGACTGGACACAAAAATCCTTGTCTACCGTGCTGTTGTTCTTTCCGTTCTTCTTTATGGATCTGAGTCATGGACCCCATACAGACATCACATTAATCAGCTGGACGTTTTCCACAAAAGCTGTCTACGCGCCATATGTGGTCTTAGCCTCCGTGACAAGGTATCAAATGCCGAATTATTCACAAGATGCAAAATATCTGGCATTGAATCATTCCTTATTCAATCGCAAATGCGTTGGGCTGGTCATGTCTTGAGGATGCCCGATGACAGAATTCCAAAAATTGCGATGTACAGTCAGCTTGAAGGTGGTAAAAAGAAATGTCGGACGTCCTTGGCTTAGGTACAAGGACAAGTTGAAAGAGTAACTTGTCTACGGTGAACATACCATACAGGAGTCTTGAAGATGAAGTGAGTGACCGCATAGGATGGAGATCAATGTGTTTTGAAGGTCTCCAGAAGTTACAGTCTGAAAGCTTAAGCCAACTGAAAGAAAACAGAGAAAGAGCAAAACAACTGGCAGCCGCACCAATGTCTGCAGCATTAAATCCACATTCATGTTCTATTTGTGGCCTTGTTTGCAAATCCCTTGCTGGACTAAAAAGTCATCAGAGGCAAAAGCATAAATGAATTTTATAAATATGGGTTGTCTGAACCTCATACGTCGAAATCAACGGAGAGTCCATCATATATATATATATATATATATATATATATATATACACACACATTTATACATACATTTACATACACACATACATACATATATATATTTACACACAGATTATATATATATATATATATATATATATATATATATATATATATATATATATATATATATATATATATATATATATATATATATGGGATGTCAAGTGAAATTGGCATGTGTCAGCCATCTGACAGCAACTTGAATATACAGATCTTATTATTCAAGGAATTGTTAGTAAGTTAATGTCTCATAAAGTCCTGTTAGCGAAGTGATTTTGCCATTAATCACATTAACATTGCTATTTTATTCTTTGTATAAATTGTTTCCTTATGATATATATATATATATATATATATATATAATGGACTCTCTTCCATCAATTTCAACGTATGAGAATCTGACAGCTTAGTTGATTCAGTTAGGAAATTTTGTGCAATAATCTTAAGTGGCATTTAAGAATCACTAGTGATTTACAAAGGAGGCCACATATGGAGCAAGAGTGAGGATTGTGAGATGAGATCACTGTTAGATTGGCTGACCTTTTAGTTCTTGCTCTCACTTCTTGAAGATGATTCAGACAAGCAGACACATACATACACACACACACACATATATATATATATATATATATATATATATATATACACACAATCACACAAAAAGTATTGGACACAAAATTTTTTTAAAAAAATAATTTCTATTGTTGCTACTAACCTCAAACTTAAGCAGAATGTATTAAATACTTAGCATCTAATATATATTAGTAGAAACATAGAAATATTTGCCTAAACATAAATTTGTTAACAAATACAATAGAAAATAATGTATAAAAGTTTTGGGTGCATTCCAAAAATATAAATGAAATAGGATAAAAGTTGCAGTTTGGGATTTTGACTTTTGTGAAAAATTTTGTAAATTTCCACTGGTCAATGCCAGGAACAATGACTGAAAACTTACAATGTCTATGTGCATTTAGTCTGACAAGACTAAAATCATACTCTTTAGTGAAAACAGTTCAAGTCATGTCTGAAGAAAGAAAGAAAGATACTTCATATATTTCTTAAAATATAGTTAAATACAGTGTGGAAAATGATTTGTAGCTGTTTTTCTTCCAGTGAATTGAGCTTATTTTTTATTAATAAATGAACACTGGATAATTTTATATATTGAAAAATACTGGAAAAGAACATGCTTTTTATTCATTAAATTTCTCTAACTAATGAGAAGTTGGCTTTTATTTTTTTTTTTTTTAGTAAGATAACCTATGAAACATTAGTTCCAGGTGAAGAAAATGAGGGTTTTAGAATGATTTGACCTAAATCCTATAGAAAATACATAGAAGGAATTTAAATTTTGGGTTCATCAGAGGAACTCTTGAAGATTGAGTGATCTCAAAGAGATTTGTCAACAGGAGTTTGATAAAATTGGTGTTACCTTCTGCAAGAAGTTTATCATGGATTATTCCTATCATATCACAGACATTATAGACCATAAAATCCAGAACTCTGTTTATCAACATGTGTCCAGAATTTTTGCATGTTACTTCCTGTTGTTATTTATAACAAATGTATGTACAGGCAAAAATTTCTTTATTTCTCTTTATTATACAGGGTGTCTCTAAAATCTGAACATATAGGAAATCTCATTCGCTATATTTTTATTACCTCCACAAATTAAACATGGTTTTGTCAAAAGAAGGAAGAACTGACTTTTTTTTATTGGGTATGCTAAAGGAGACGGTGTACTCAATAAAAATCACAGATGGAACACACTTGACTGAATGCATAAAGTGATAAAATTTGCTCAGTTCCTGTGATGTTGGCATCAATATTACAATGACCCTATCCTCTCTTATTGCAATGTGGAAGGTTCTGCTGCAGGGTTGGAATTAAAAGGAGAAGGTACCTTCTGCCCTCTAAAATGATAATAACAGATACTATACTTTCATCCTGGCATTGAAAAATATTTATATTTTTTACAATATTAGAGGTGGAGGGGGGTCTTTTAATAATATTGATACAGTATAAAATTAATCTCTGATTTTTACAGAATAGAATGGTCTACTCGTAAAAAATAAGAAAGATTTTTTTAGGCTAATAATTTTTTTTGTACATTAGCATTGATTAGACCACCAAGACACTATGGCTAAAGGAGGTGTACTCAATGAAAATCACAGATGCAACACACTTGATTGAATGCATAAAGAGTGAATGTGCTAAAATTGATGGCAATGTGGAGTTATTGTATTGAGTTCATGTGAATCTTGCAAAGTGCATCAATCTCTGCATCACAAATGATGGAAATCATATTGAAGATGTTATTTGTTAATATTCCAATTCAATAGAATGTTGCTGAAACTTTAATTTCTTGAAAATAAGCAATTTTTCTTAGGGTACCCAGACACCCTGTATAATAGCCTAAGTATTTACTGTATTCAATTCAAGTTTTAGGTTAGAAAATAAATTTTTCTTTTTCTTTAAAACAAACTGTTTCCCTCTGCCCCTTTTGCCTTCATTAGAAACAAAGAAAAGAGTTGTGAATGTCTATGTAATATCAATGCTTCCATATGAAAGTGAATGCTGGATAATTTCCTCAAAGATAAAGAAGAGACTTGAGGCAACAAAAATATGGTTCTACAGAAGAATGCCGAGAGTACCATGGATGGAATTTGTAAGCAACAAGAAAGTTTTAACAAAAAAAGACACTTCTACTTAATATCAGAAAGAGGCAGTAGAAATTTCTAGGACACATAATGAGGAAAGAGGCTTGGTGAATTTAACACTCACATGATATATTGAAGACAGAAGGAATAGAGGGAAACTGCAACTAACAAGCTTGTGTAAATGGATAGCACAACAAGGTGTAGGAAGAATAGCAAAAAAAAATCAAACATTACTTAGAGATAGGAAATCGTGGAAAACCATGATTTACCACAAACTGAAAGGTACACAGCATATAAAA
>CAHIKZ030004296.1:840000-865000 GCA_903632075.3 Acanthosepion pharaonis
ATGCCAAAAATATTTAGATAGGGAAGTCTGATTTCTTTTATTTATATTGTTGAAAGAGCACTTATGCTGCCTCCATCTAGCTTTAAAATCATTCTTCATGGACCCAATGTATATCATATTAGTACTAGGACTCTCAGTGGATGATATAGTACATTGGTATACCACAGATTTGATGCAGCATTTATTTTCTAATGGGCAGTCTTCTGGGTTTCTACAATTACATAATTTTCCCCTGTTATTGTCTGATTTAAGTGTAGGGTTTTTATTAATACTATTCAGGCATAGGGGTTTGTTCAAGATTTTATTATTGTGTTTTTTTATTATACATTCTAGATTTTCAGTGCAGCTGTAACTCAATTTTAGGGTGTTCTTATTAAATATATTACTAAGCTTACTATTGGTGGGAAAGTGTTTATCAATTAGAGCTAAGAATTTCTGTCCTAGTTTAATACTAGCCATTTGGTTGAACGGAGTGGTATACCAAATGATTTTTCTTTTCCTGTTTTTTTTCTTTTGGCCAGTGCAATTGTCTCAATAGTTAATGTTTGCATTTTTATAACCACTATTTTTTAGGGCAGTGTTATAGAAGCCATTGTGTTGTTGGAATATTTCCTTGTTAGTGGAGTTAATGCTAATTCTATTTTCTATTGATGAGGGTATATGTTTAATTATGGATGGAGGGTGGTTTGACTTCGGGTGTATATATAAAGGGTTAGCATTTGGTTTTCTATAAGGTTGGTACGTGTTGCCTGGTAAGTCCAGAGTTACGTCGAGGAAGTTTACCCTTTTCAAATTAGAAGAGACAATTATCTTTAAGTTTAGATTTTTAAATTCACTAAATATAATTTTTCTGATTTTTTCTATCTTAAAACTAGTAGAACTCCTCACCACCATGAGCCCATCATCTCTATACAGCCCGATGTCCTTAATATCAATTTCGCGATGTGCCATTAAGTTGTACAGTATTAAAAGACCAACAAGATCAGAAGACTCATAGTGATGTCAAACAGATCGTTATTGCTCTTGTTTTGAAACATGAGACCTCTTATGTCGCGAGTTGGAATCATATTTTTAAATAAATAATTATATATATATCTATATATATATATATATATATATATATATACACACACACACACAGTGAGTGTAAGTCATTAGCAGGACCAAAAAATCACATCTGCACTGCCCATACTTGAGCATCAATCAACCAATGACATTACCTGAAATTGAGTCACACCCATCATCATATATATAACAAAGACTGTTCACACCTAACTAAACAAGTTAATCATTAAATTAATGGAGGCTAACATGTTCAAGGTTAGCAGATTTTTGCAAATAAAGTGCTCACTATAAAATAAGTAGACCAACAATAGCTAATGGATAAATAAAAGTTGAAATGACCTACTTTCCAAATTGAAGTTTTGCAACAACACGAGTCAGAGTAAGATAAATCTATTGAATTCATTGATAAATATCACATTTATTATTTATTTTAAATATTAAATATTTATCTAGAATAAATAGTAAATATATCTGTCAATGAATTCAATAGATTTATTTTACCCTGACAAGTAGGACAGTGTTTTTTCTGAGCAACTCCAATTTGGAAGATAAGTTATTGAAACTTTTATTTCTTTCTCTCATATATATATATATATATATATATATATATATATATGTGTGTGTGTGTACTATATATTTATATATTATTTATCTCGCTATAATTATATATGAAGGGAAGTCAAAGAAGTATATGTGTGTCTTGATGTTGGTTATTTCTCTTTTTCATCATTTTCTTTTTCTTTTCTTTTTCTTTTCTTTTCTTTTTTCCTTTCAGATCAGCGATTATGTGCCTAATTTTACAAGAGTTGTTGGGATTATTATTTTCTGTGGATTTTTATATTTTTCTTTTGTGGATTTTGTTGGTCTTGCATTTGGCATTTTATAACAATAATAGATATCATTAGCACAAAAAGAAATAGCAAAAACAACACGAATAAGGAAAGAATACACACATATATATATATATATATATATATATATATATATATATATATATTTTGAACAATAAAAAAAAAATTAAAATTTTCAAACACACTGGGTTGTATATTAATATTTTTTTGTTTTATTATTTCAATTAGGTTCCTCGACTAGTTTTGGCCAGCATGGCCATCATCAGGAAAAAAAAATTCTGCTTGTTAGTAGCAGTGAATTACAGGAATGAATGACTGTTGATGAAGAAAATGAACTTTGTAGCTTTCATTTGTTTTTATCGTTAATTTTGGTCAGCCCTTGTGTTAGTCAAATGGCCTTTTTCAAGTTGTTTTTAAGATAGAGGATAGAAGATTTATGATTAAGAATTCCCTCCTTGGTCATTGTGACAGTTTTATTGATTGCTGGGAGGGGGATGTATGTGTTAAGTGTATGTCATCTTTTAATTCTTTGGGAGTGTGTATCATGTGTGTAAGTCTATATATAGGCATGAGTGTGTGTATGTGTGTGAGACCTCAACACCTCTGCAAGCATTGTGTGTGTGAAAAATGTGGGTAGGGTTTGATTTATAGGGTTATATATTAATTCTATCTGAGATAAGTGTTTTAAGGCACAAAATCCATTTGTCTTCATGTTCTTCTAAAATTTTTCTATGGTAATTTTTTCTGTCTATTTCTATTTTTTTCAATTATAGTGAATGTTGCATGGCTTTTAAAATATGTTTTTCTAGTAGAGAGAAATGTTGTTCTACAGGTAATAAACTTTCGTAGGGAGCCAACTTGATCCGATTCTAATAATTATTAATTCTGTAGTGAAAGGGCCATTCAGATTTTCCCACACATTGTTTCTGGCATAGTGTGCATTCTAATAGATAAATTATGTTTTGACTTCTACAGTTAGAGTTGTGGTAGATTTTGAAAATACATTTAGTGACTGAGATAGTGGACGAATTGGTATGTCTAATGTGATTACAACATAGGCTCTTTTTGTTGTTACATGGTTGGGAAAATCCTGTTGTTTTTATTTTTAGTCTATTATGAATTACCTTATCATCTGAAATTTGGTTACTACCTATAATTTCCTTAAGGTTTTTAGGTCTACCGTATGCTAGAAGGCCAGGTTCCTCAAACAAAATTTTTAGGTCTGGTTTGAGATGTAGTATTTCCCAGAAACTGTAGATCGATGTAGATGCGGATGTCTAAAAATGTTACCGATCTTGTTAATTTTTCATGGTCAAACTTAACAAAGTTGTATACCATGTTTAGGGTCATAAGGAATTTTCCTCACTGCCCATGTGCATGAAGAAAATATCAATATGCATAGAATATTCAGTCATTACAGATGAAGGGATAAATATGGGTCTCCTCAAATTTTCTCACGAAAATTGTGGCATATGATGGAGCTGCAATGGTGCCTATGGCACATCCTCTTACTTGTAGATAGTATTTTTCATTGAAATCGAAAGTATTTAATGTAAGAATATGTTCCACGAGTTTTATGATTACTTCTGTGGGGAGTCTTGTTTTGTTCTTTTAGTAAGGCTTCTTTAAGGGCGGTTAGTCCTTTGATATGTTCTGTGTTTGAATAAAGAGATCTTACATAGAGTAGCATTTTCTGACACTGTTTGTATATGATTAATTCTATTTAGTAGGTATGTTGTGTCTCTGATGTAGAATTTTACTTCCTTAGCTAGGGGCTGTATGTAATGGTCTATATATTTGGATATTTTGGTTGTATAGCAGTTAAATGATGTTATTGGGTTATTGTTTTTGTGTATTTTGGGGAGGAAATAGAAGTGGGCAGGTGTGATGTTTATCGGTGTAAGCTTTGTGCATATTTCCTTGTCAATTAGTTTGTTTTGAAGTATCATGTTTAGTGAGGTTGTTAATTTTTTTTTGGTATTCAGGTGGAGGGTCTGTAGGTAGGCTTTTCTAGGTGTTTTTGTTGGCTAACTGATTGTTGGCCTCTTTAAGGTATTCTTTGATTCTCCAGATCAATGTGGCCTGTGTAATGATTAGGTCATCTCTATGTGTCAGCGTATCAAAAACCACCCATTCCCCTTCAGTGATATTGTTATGTGGCAGCTTACGTACTGTTGTTTTCTTTATGTCATTTGTTACTGACATTTCAAATGTCTGTATAGTGATGTCAATGTTTTGTGAGGTGAATGTAGAGTCCTTCTCTTTTAATGTTTCAAATATGGAAGGTGTGTGGTTATTGTCTTTGTAGTGGGCTTTTAGCTGTATTCTTCTAAAGAAAGATTTCAGGTCCTTTTCCAAGGTGTCCTTATCAAACCTTGGGGGACTAGGGCAAAAAGCTTAGTCCTTTATTGAATAACTTGAATGTGTCGAGTGAGAATTTACTGTTACCTAGATTTATAACTCATCCGCATGGGTCATGTTTGTATTTGCAAGCATGACAAAGTTCTTTTGTAAAAGCTCAAAAGCTTGCATCATGTCCCATATATATATATATATGTATGTATGCATGTATGTATCTAGATGTAGGAATGGTCTTAAAAAAAGTTCAGTACAAGTAGAACAAGAACACTATCCCTGTAGATAAAGGAGTCAGTTTGAAATTCCCTGA
This sequence comes from Acanthosepion pharaonis, assembly GCA_903632075.3. Taxonomy (NCBI): domain Eukaryota; kingdom Metazoa; phylum Mollusca; class Cephalopoda; order Sepiida; family Sepiidae; genus Acanthosepion; species Acanthosepion pharaonis. The sequence continues at coordinate 844,585 of CAHIKZ030004296.1, forward strand.
AAGTTACCTGCATTGCCAGATCCCATGAAGACAACCAGAGGGCAAAATAGCTGAAATGTTTGGATAATAACAACAAAGATGAATGTAAATAATATATGGATGTGCATGTGTGTGAATAAAATCTCAAAATCATCAGTGAATAAAATTGTCTGAAAATTGTTTTCAACTTGAAAAGCAAGATATTATTGTTGATCTTAAGCTCACTTGCCAAAAACTGCAGTTTAAAAGAAAAGAAACAAAGAAAAACTTAAGAGATAAGAATTGGTTTTGATTTTTGAATTTTTGTCAACTTTGATCTTTCTTTTAGCATGTGTTTGTTTACACTTAATGTGGTGTGTTAGCAAATGTTAGAAAATTAACTGTAGTTTATTTCAGATAGAGTTCCATAAATATTTGCAAAAATGTAAACATTTTTCCTTCCTTAAGTAGAACAATCCAATTGTATATCATATTCTTCGACAAAATGTATTTCACCAAGACATCCATCTTAAATTCAAAATGGCTGATGTCTTTCTTTGTAAAGCTCACCATTTTTTATAGCACAAGGGAACTAATTGGAGATATATGAATTATCTCCCTTCATTGGTCATGTGTATTAACAAGATGCAGTTATAAACATGAATGATACAAAAAGCAGTTGAGCTTCACTCTAAGTTAGATATAAATAAACTCAACAGAAATTATTTATTATTATTATTATTAATCCAGCTGCCATTAGGCCAAAATGGGCAAACAGAAGTAAAAATATAACAAAGTGAAACATGCAGAAAAATGAAATATTATATTTAGTGGCTGTTTGAGTAAATATCCCTGTTTTTTTTTTGGTTGTTTTTATGTATGGATCAAATATATAATTATATATATGCCTAAGAAATTTATCTTTTTGAAGATTTTCTGCATGTTTTTAATAATTTTAAAAGATTTTAGTAATAAAATTTGGATATCATCAGCAGCAGTACGAGTAGTAGTGATATTACCTGCAGTTCCTTAACTCAAGTAAACACACAAACACAGTAGAGGCCATTTTTGCATGTTCTAACAGTAATGATAGAAAAACCAATAAACAAACAAAAAGTGACAACAGATTTTATATAATGATTATCTTCTGTTTTATTCCCAGCTCTTTAAGATCGAAGATTAAAAAGAGAAAGACAACTTGAGTCTAGGATATGGGGAGGGAATAAGAAATGGTCTGTGAGGGAATTAGTGTGAGGATAGGGAATAATGGGTAAACAATATATAGCCTTAAGCGTCTCATCAGAATAGAAAAGAGACAATGGAAGTAACGGTAGTGGTAATTACAGTTGTGGCTTATTTAGAAAATCAAAGAAAGAAATGGAGAGAGAGAAAGAGAAGTAGATGTAAGGAGGGACAGATAGAATTGAAGAAGGCAAAGAAATAGATGGAGCAAGAAAGAGCTGTAAGGAAAAGAGAGATAGAACAAAAGGAAGGGAAGAAGGTAAAGAGAAAAATAAAAGGAGAAAAAAGAATATAAAAATGGAGAAAAATAGAAAAAGGGAGAAAATGTAGAGAAAAACATAGAAGTGAGAAGAAGATGGTAAGAAATCAAAAGAAAATGAAAAAAGGAAATGAAAAGGCAGCAAAAAAAAGAGAGATGGAAGACAAAAAGAGAGATGAAAAGACATCAATAAAAAAAAAGAGACCAAAAGACAACAATAAAAAAAGACAAAGAAGAGATGAAAAGATGGATGAGACCAAAGAAAAAAAAAGATAAGAAAAAAAAAGGGAAAAACGGAGGAGATAAAAATATAGCAAAAGAAAAAAGGATATGAAAAGACAGCAAAAAAAAAAAAAGGGAAATGAAAAGACCAAGAGAAAAAGAAGGAACTGAAAAGAAAGCAAGGAAAAAAAAAAGAGATGAAAGGATAGGAAAAGAAAAAATGAGACCAAACAAAAAAAAAAGGAAGAAAAAAGAAATGTGTGAGATAAAATGACAGCATGTGAAAAAAAGTTTAAAGCGGTGACAGAAAATAACAAAAAGATTAAGTAAAATGGAGCAAACAAAGTAAAAGTTACAAAATTTCAAAGGCTAAATTCAAATTTATGAAATAAAAATCATTTAGTAATTAAATGTTAATAATTTTAAATAACAATTTGATAACAGAAAGATCAATATCTAACAAAGAAACAATGCTGCAAATGATTGAAAATAGAATATAATTTATTCTCAATCTTGGCTTCCTAAATTCCTACAAGATATTTGACACTGATATTTAGAATTCCTTATTATCAGCTGAAACAAAATGGTAGCTATAGAATGGATGAAGATAACAGTCTAACTCATAGATATCCCAGAATTATATATATATATATATATATCTATATATATATATATGTAAAATTCGTGGGTAAGTAATCCAAGTGAAATTAATATAAAATATTAAAACTGATCCACAAAAGAGAGCTCAATATATTTATTATAGAGCATAGAAATGAATTACATCAAAATGAAACTCAATTGTACCCCATTTTTATGGCCATTTTACTCCTCAGGATAAATTCCCTGGAGCTTGTCAATACTAACATGTTTGCTAAAAAAATGAAAATGGTTCAGTTTTTTATCAAACGTTTAATGTTGACAAAATCCAGGAATTTATCCTGAGGAGCAAAATAGCCATAAAAATGGGTTACAATTGAGTTTCATTTTTATGCAATATATATATATATATATATATATATATATATATATATATATATATATATATATATATATGTGTGTGTGTGTGTGTGTGTGTATATATAATTAATTTGATTCTCTTTGTTGAGTCAATTAAAGTAGCGTATTTCTTTATGATATTTCTTAGTGAATATTCATCTTGTTTGTAGTTGACGTGCATAATGAACACACAGTCAAAAATAACATAAATATTTTCTACAAAAACCAAATGCACATCAACTACAAACAAGATGAATCTTCACTTAGAAATATCATAAAGAAATATGCTACCCCAATTGACCCAAACAAAGAAAATCAAATTATCTACTACAAAAAAATTTAAAACAGCTAAGTGTATCCTCAAAAATAACAACAGACAGTAAAATCAGTATATATATATATATATATATATATATATATAAAATTAATAAACAATAAAATCCAAAATCACCTCGTATGGGGAATAGCCTATTTTGGCAAACAAAGATATCGGTTGTCAGTGTTATCAAACCCTGTGTGAACAGAGTTTGTGTCAGAAATAGAAATAGATATTAAACTGTGAAAGGTTTAAAAAAAAAGCAGTCAAAAAAGCAGTCAAAAAAGTAAATTAATTATTTGTTCTTTAATAATAAATACATTGAGCTCTTTTTGTGAATCTATTTTAATATTTTATATTACTAGGATCCACTTAGATTATATACCAACGGATTTGTTATCTTTAATATATATATATATATATATATATATATATATATATATGCACAATTCTGTTGGATTCTCATCCAACTTTAAAGATTTTTACAGACATACACACATACATACATGTTTGTCCTTTCTCCTGTTTTTCTTATTGTTTTTCTCTTACTTTTCCTCCTTCATTATCAAATTAGTAAACAAGTTTATTCTGGCAACCATTACTAGTGAATGCACTATTTTAATAGCCTTGTGCCAGATGAAGCTATGCTTTATAAATACTGACAGATAGAATTTAAATATTTTTATTTCTTTCAATTATTATCATGATTTTAAAAAAATTCACTTTTAAAAATTTTTAGTGCCTCTTGCTGCAGATTAAGATTCAATATATTTCTAGACTCTTCCACTTATTCTTACCAATAATGTTATGGCCATAAATAATTTTAAATTATTTTACACTACAATAAAGAATTAGTAACACAATCCATGGGGTTTCACAGTTAGAATTATCAATTATTTCCTTCCCCTGCTCTTTGTATTTTGTCATTTTCATCCTTATCCATTCCAATCTTTGTCAGTCTTCCAAGCTTTTTTTATCTAAATGTTATCCAAACAGGAATTACATTCATATACAAAAAAATTAGGAATGCCTTTTAATTTTTCAGTCATTATCACATGATATTTATCCAGTAAGACTGTCTGTCTGTCTGTCTATTATCTTCATCCTTTTCTTCTCCCTCCATCTATCTCTCATTTTCTCTTTTTCTATCGATATCAATATTAGATAGAGCAATAACAACTACTGGACATGAGGGACCTAGTTCCCTGAAAAATAACAGATATTGACACATTTAAACAGTTTAAATGTGTCAATATCTGCTAACTTACTCATGTCTTCTCTCTCCCCCCTCACTTCCTCACTTTGTTAATTTACATATGTTTAATACGGCCCATCAAAAATGTGTAAATTTTCTTTTCATTTTTTGTTTGGAAGTAAAGTCTGATGATCCGCAGTCCTTTATAAGGGCTGTGGTGAGATAATTTATTACATGGAACCTTAAAATGGTCTGTTTTTATTTAAATTATTTGCTCTGGATTTACATTGAGCTCTCTGGATTTTATCCTTCTTAGGTTTACCCATATGGATTACCTAGTTTTTCATAAACTAACTATATATATATATATATATATATATATATATATACACACATACAGAGGGTATGATGGATAAATTGTTGGCATTTTACATTTTTAATTTGGGACATGCACGTTGTTTGTTTTTGATTTTGACGACTACATAGTATAATAGGGTCAGTTGGGCACCATCTATGAGAAAAAAAGGGACATGATGCAGTTCACTCCACTATAAATTTGGAAACAGCATGACAATGTGAGGACAGTGCAGAGGATTCAGAAAGAGTTGGATGAGTCTAATGGTGATTATAAAGGTACAGCTGCTCAGAAAACTCACTTTGATTGTTCTGATAAGAAAAGAACTACTGAATTTGTTGGTGAGGGCCTCAGACTCAACATGGAGGCCTACATCAAGTGCCTTGACAAGGTAATGCTGCCCTGGGTCAAGAGGGTGGCTGGTGGAAGACAAAATATCTGGTAACAGGACTTTGCTACATGCCACACAAGCAGGAGAACCTAGTCATGGCTGTTGGGCAATTTCTGCAACCACATCACCCCTTACATCTGGCCACCTAACTCCCCAGACTGCAACCCCCTTGATTATTATGCATGGGGCGCAGTTGAGCAAGAAACCATCAAAACTTTGTATCACCAAAGATGAACTGAAGGCAAGGATTATGGCAGCATTCACCAACTTAAACAAGGAGACCGTCCAGAAGAGTTGCAGATGATTCTGAAGTCATCTGGAGGCCATGGTTGAAGCCAAAGGTGATTTTATTGAATAAATTTACACTTTAGTATTTCAAGATATATTTACCAAATTATACAAAAAATACCTTAAAATGAGATGTCAGTTATTTTCATTTTTGTATAATTTATCCATTTATCCATTGCACCCTGTGTGTGTGTATCCCCAATTCTGTTGGATTCTCATCCAATTTTACAGACATACACACATATATATTTGTCCTTTCTCCTGGTTTTGTTATTGTTTTTCTCTTACTCTCAACTCTTACTTTTACTCCTTCATGTTTCCTTTCCCCTCCCCTTCCTCACCCCCTCTCACTTTTACAAATTCTTCCCTACTTAATATTATGTAAATTTCAAAGACTTACTGATTCCAGCTTCCAAGAGCCAATATAATCAGTCAGGGAGTACACTCTGATCCAACATAGAATAAGCTAATGGTCTTACGTACAGACAGAAGAGATTATGGCTGTCATTTTTATTTGTTTTATGATTATGTACAAATCATAAGTGATTAACATTAAATATTGGAATTTTTTAAATCATATATTTTTTACACTATTTACATTATTCGGACTATTGTCCTAATCTTTGTCACCATATTTATTACAACGTTTCGGCTGTTGTATGCTTCAGCCTTCTTCAGGTTATTGGAATGTCGAACTGAACACTTTATTTTGCTCATGGGGTAGGCTGTTCTAAAACGAAACATTGTAATAAATAAGGCGACAAAGATGAGGACGATAGTCCGAATAATGTAAATAGTGTACATAATTCAGAAATATAGACACATATATTTTCTAACACAGTATTTTTTAAAAATTTCACAGCAACAAAGAAATCTAGATTACCAAAGTAATTTATTTTTAATTTAATGCTAGAATTTATTTATTGAAAAATCTTTGTCTTTAAGTGCTTAAATAAATAAATAATGAATATTTTTGTTTTCGATTTGTATCGTTAAGAGTCAAAAAAAAAAAAAATCAGAACTATTTACCATAATTGGTGGCAACAGTAGACTCTTAACTTAAGAGCCACAGGAAATGGCACTTGACCATGTATTTTCACATAATGTAAAATAAAAATAAAAAACACTTTTTCTTAATGTGAAAAATTTGATGGAATTAAGAAACTTTTCTTTATTTACTTTTATTGTTTGATGGGAAGAAAAGAATAAAGAAAGCCAACCAAGAAATATATTCTTATCTCCATAATGTTTTTTTTTTTCTAAATCAAAGTCACTCTAAGCACAAGGTCACTCTAAGCCCTTAAGATACAAGGGATTACTGGGTGTGGAAGAATTAGAAAACGGAAACTCCACTAAGGAGCTAGTACAGAAGAAGAGTTATCAGGAGGACAGTATATAGCAATTGACATTGCATTTAAGATTTTGAAGATTAAAGTTGGCTGGAAAGCATAAAGCCGAAAGAGAGTTCCACAAGCAAGAAGTGCAAGAAAAGAAACATTTAGCATAGCACTTATGGCTACATCTAGCCAACTCAACTGTACATTGATGAGACCTTGTTGCCAATCTAGTACTGTGCTTATATTCTAGGTACCATAGTGAAGAGCTCATCCGAAAAAAGAACCATGAAAGCATTTATAGAAAAGGTATTGGGAGGTAACTTTACAGCAGAATGAAAATGACCTTTTTTTTTTTTACAAAAAACAAAATGTGTATGTTTGTGTTCAAGTGTGATTGAAGGCATTTTTTTTTTTTTAGTTGCAATTTTGACTTAAAATGCAAATGAAAAGAAAATGTTCAGGGAATATTTTGAGGATAAAAGTAAAAATGCCAAAAAAATACAAAAACTTTAAACAAGAATAATTTAGATGTAGATAAAGAAAAATATCAATTTTATCTCAATCTAAATTTAGCCTTTGTCCCATAATAGTTGTTACATTTGCATATACATTTCAGATGATAAATGTAATGAGGAAGGAAAGCTTGGAGAATTCAACACTCACATTCAGATAGGAAAGTATGGAAAGCTGTGATTGCCCACATCCTGAAGGGACATGGCATCTAAAAGAACAATTGTTATAGGACAGTGACTGTATTATAAGAAGAAAAAGAAAAGATCTTTGTTTCTTAGAAAAAAATAAAAGTTTACTTCAATTTTACATTGCTTATTTGAATGATCATAAAATATTGGACATCTGCTACTACATTTCAAGTGAAAGAAGGACATAGTCAGAATAACTGTTATTCCTGCTACAAAAGCACCAGTGAATAATAAAATAACTGTTGATATTTCTGAAATGAGGTATTGTAAATATTTACATTATTTACATTGTTCAGACTGTTAGCCTCATCTTTACTGTCATGCTCATGTTTCGGCTGCTGTACACTGTAGCCTTCATCAGATTTGTTGGAATTTCAAATTGAATCTTTTATTTAGTCCATGAGGGTAGATTGTCCTAAATAACATGCCTTTGGATATCTCAGTTTTTAGTTAATTCATCTTGATAAAGCTTTTGTTCTGTCCACTGAGGCCAGGGATTCAATTCACAATTCTTTGGGTCAAGTCACATTGGATCATTCAACCATTGCTGATCCACTGGACCATGTCTCCTTGGATATGTAAGTGAATTTTTGGAACTTATAAACCTAATGTCTCAGTAATTATTTTTTTTTTACCAGAGCTCATATTAAATTTCTGTTATTGTTGTTTTTCTCTATTTCTCTGTATTACTGGTTCCCATATTATATTCATGTCTATCCTTGGCCGACTTAGGAGATTTTTGTGGTCTAACTTATGTGCTGATTCCTTAAATTTTCATATTTTTTGGTGATGTTCTCTCTCTATAATTTCAACTTCATCCCACAAAGGGCAGTGATCTCCATTTACCCTCTCTATGTGGTCATAACAGCCTAAACGTCAATGTGACAGTAAAGATGAGGACAACAGTTCAAACAATATCAATGGTATAAATAAAATAGTCTTTTAAAATTGTACTGCACCATTATCTTATATATCCTGTGATACTATTTATTGTTGCTGCGGTAAAATGGAAGAAAGTTTTGTTAAAACATAAGAAAGTATTATGTACTGAGAGACATTGAAACAAGAAGGGTTACCAAAAACCCTTGGGAAGAACTGAGGAATTAATTCACACATAAATGACTTTAATTGTATGTTGAGCAGTTTGAACAATGGAAAAGTGACCCAGACTTAGGGGGCAATGTTGATTGACACACAACTGCAAATGCAAACTGTAAAGCAAAAATTTCATTTTTCATAAACAACAGTTTTGGAGTTGATTCACCTGGTCAAAAGTTGAGTTGAAATACCAGGAGAGGGTGGATAAGACAACCACGCTCACTGAAGAGATTTAGTAAGAGGTAATAATAGAGAGTGGAAGAAGGGAATTTCCCAGAATTATCTAATTCTCTTACTTTGCCAGTTTGGGCAAATGTCCATAAATATGAATGTGTGAGATGAGTTGCAGAAGAGAGAAGAGAGGCAGAAGAGATGAAGACAAAGCCAGAGACAGCAGAGAGCTCATCCTAGACACTGGTCGTGATACACCCCACATGATTACCTGCCAAAGAGAACCCCTTGACTTCAGCTTTGTGCCAAACCTTACCAACAACAACAAAACCTGATTTTGCCAGGTCAACAATAATATCACTTCTGATTTAGACATGGGTTGGGCTGATAATTAATTGCATACATACTCTGATATAAACCAATTATTGTATGGGGGACTCATATAAAAAAAAAGTATTTACTTCTGTTCAATTTATTCAAGTGTTATTTTTTTTTCCTGTACATCATCACCCTGCTTGGGCGAGCCCAACATGAAAATACCTGCAATGATTCCATCTTGGATGCCTTATGATCAAACTTAAATCACAACGTGGGATAAGGTTAGCTTGGGATTGAAGTGGTCACTTCAGCGACCATCCGCAGTGTTGGAAGTTTTGAACGACCAGAGAGTGTGTCGTATAATTACAATATTGAAAATAAGTATATACAAATAACAGATGAAAATGACTAAATTATAATTTCAAAATTTGGTTTATATTTGTGATCAAATTATCAAATATGTTTGCGAATCCTTTTTTCAGAATATCAACTCACAAATATATTCTCATTGATGAGGACGTTCTGAATATCCCTTTCTTTTTTAAAAATCTTTTTAAATCTAGTTAGCTGTTTACAATTCTTTGCATGTGGATAGATATGTCATCTGGTGATAGTCAGTTGACACAAACACTCCATTTGAATAGTTTTTTGAATTAATTTCATATTTTCACTGCAAATTTGACATTCCATACTCAATGCTATCAACTTGTTTGTTTTCAAATAATTGTTTTACATTCTCTTCAAGTCAACTTGTGACCGAGTAAGACCACACCCAGAACTCAGAACTCCCAAATTAACATTTCAGAGTTGATTTCCATGTTGCATATGTGTGTGTGTGTGCACATATATATATATATATATATATATATATATATATATATATATATATATATATCTTACAAGTTAAAATGTTATTTGGTGGTTATGCATGTCTGAGTAGTATTACATTTACTGGCTTGCAAAGCTGAAAGACTTTATCAAATGTGACTTTCCAGCAGGGTTTGAATCTGTATACCCCCTTTGTAGGAGAAACCACAGTTTGAGCTGGTGTGCTTTAGACAACTTGACCACAGAGAACATCACAGCAAAGTAAGGTTCAATTACCCTTTTAAGAAAGAATGTGCATACTATCATTCAGATCTTCTTGATAGTCCATATTTGGTCATTTTTTTATACTTGAAATGTAAACAATATAATTTCTAAGGAATCAATGGAGTTTTTATCTAATATTATTTCCTATTACTTTTTTGTTATTTTGTGGATATCCATATTTAAATAGATGCCATATATATATATATATATATATATATATGAAGAAATATAGTCTTAAGGTGTGCTATATTTATGGGATAAAGTGCTCAGTATCAGAGATAGAGCGTGTGTAAATATAAAAGTGAACATAGAAGTCAACACTTAGAGGCAACAGTCTGTTTCATGCTATATGCAATCGTCAGGCCACGTGTGCTGTTATTTTCTCGGCTATTTATATATATACGGGTCAGTGGTGCATTGTGGGTATTCTATTATGACGGTTATTTAACCGGAAGTCGTTTATTTATTTGGGTTAAATTATTTTGCTTGTTTTTATTTATTTTTATTTTTTGTTTCTTATTTTATTTATTTTTTTTTTTTTTTTAAATCGGTGAAGAATACCCACAATGCACCACTGACCCGTATATATATAAATAGCCGAGAAAATAACAGCACATGTGGCCTGACGATTGCATATAGCATGAAACAGACTGTCGCCTCTAAGTGTTGACTTCTATGTTCACTTTTTTATATATATATATATATATATATATATATTCACACACACACATATATAAAATAATAATAATAATAGCTGGTCATCTGTATTTGAGGATACCTGTCTACTAGGATGGCTAGCCAATCCCTATTGCAGACTCTCACTCAAGCACATTTGTAATTGTTCAACTCCCACAGAACCAAACCTGTGGCTTATACTGCAACTATGCTGAGCAGACCTCAGTTACAGTTTCTGGGAAAGAACAATCTGAACAACACCAGCACACTCAAACCCTTGGTCACGATGACTTGTGACTTTGAGCTAGCACAGCTATCGACGACCCCCAAATGTCCCGTCTACCCAATTCCACTCACAAGGTTTGGGTCAACCTGTGATATGGTTTTCAGGCACTTTTCAAAGGTGCCACACACTGGGATCATTCCCCCTCCAGACCAATAACATCAGGAATTCTCCTTCCTGACAAATTGACCATGGTGAGATTCAAACCAGGGTCTCATGGTCAGAAAGGGAACGTTCTAACCACTCAGCCACGTGCCCATATATATATATATATATATATATATATATATATATATATATTGTGTATATTTAGGCAGCAATTTTTCATTGATGCATGTTTCATTAAATAATATAGAAAAGTTTTGTCTATTTATTTTAAGTAAATTCCTTTCATATTGTCTGATAAGTTTAATAACATTATCATTGAAGGACGGAAGGAAATCACCATATTGATACATATTTAAATCCAATCTAAGCTTTTGGCTTATATAAGCCATTATCAAAGATGACTATTACTTTTCAATATATCACCACTACACAGAACAATAATGATAGTCTGTTTTTGTTGCGTGAAAAATTTCAAAGCAACGACTTCCCATACTTAATACTTCTCATTTTCACATTCGCGTGGTCATGTGTGACATCACGAGCTGTGATGCGATTTCCGCCTCTGTGTCTTGTATACATGTGTTAGTCATTGCTTTGAAATTTTTCATGCAACAAAAACAGACTATCATTCCTGCTTTCAAGAGCTAATAATAAGCCACAGAGTACACTCTGATCCAAAGTAGAAAAGGGGAGTGGTCAGAATGTCTGATTCCCGCTTTCAAGAGCCAATAATTTGGCCAGTACTCTCATCTAAGGTAGAAAAGATTAATGCTCTTGCATACCAATTAATTACCATGAAATATTAGAATTGAAAAAAAAAATTTTAAATTTTCCAGCAATAAAGAACTTAAATTGTCAAAGTAATTTCTTTTTAAGTTAATTATAAAATTCATTTATTGAAAAAAAAAAAATTTTCTTAACGTGCATAAATAAATATTGAATATTTTGGGCTTGGGTTTTTATTGTTAACTTAAAATATCATATCCAGGAAATACTTTAGGAGTTATTTTGAAGGAAAACAAATAATGGGGAAATTTTATATGCCATTTCATTTAAATATGTCACTTTAATGATCTAAGATTCTTACTTCAAAAATATTTGGATAAAAAGAAATAATAAAATTAAGAAAATTAGTAAAAAAAAAAAACCCAAAACATTTGCAACTTCATTTCAGAAATCAAATAAGGCAAAGGGATTTTTTGTATGAAATAAAGTTTCAAATAAGATAAAAAAATAAAAGAATCAACCTCAACCCCATTCTCTGCCAAGGGTGTTTATTTTTGAATTAACAGCAAAACCAGTTAATGTTCTGAGAAACATTTTAACCTTCTGTGACAAGAAAGAGAAAAAAAGAAAAAGAAAATAGAGAGAGATAAAATCTCTGATGGAAATAAAGGCCTTTTCCCCCAAACCTGGAAATAGCCAGACACAGTGTCAGTATTACAACCCCTGACATCCAACATTTCCTCAGGCTGAGGGTACTGGTTATAGGTTGGACGTAGCAGGTGGGAGTATATGTTTGAGATACAATTTCTCTAGTGAACACAAAAAATAGGATTACAACACATGAAACAACTGCTTAGTACCACACCAATAAAAGGATAAAGTAACATGGACACTTAGTTACCAAACAGGACAATTGGTAATTACTATAATAAAGTCACAGCAAGAACACTAAATTGCCCCCACCCCATCTTGTTCCTCCTCAACCAAAAGTAACAAACTTCAAAGTAATCATAGGCTGGGTGAGGATGACAAGAAACGCTACCCCCTCCCCATCAAATGATCTTCCTTTTATTGGGGTTGTCCAATCTACATGATGCAGACACCTTCTACTGAAATGGGATGGCAACAGAAGTGTATAACATTTGTCAAAGAAATGGGTACTGGTTGTCGTGGACTGAAGCATTAAGTTTTTTTCTCTGTTTCAGTTTTATGGCTATAAATTCTGCATAGCCAAGTATGGTACAAGGCTCTCCACAATTTCCCATCCTTAGCAGCTTTTAATAAATTTTGGCTTTTTGTTATCTCTGCTAAACCTTGCTCCCCCATCCATTTACTCAAGCTCGCTAGGTGGGTTATGCGTTGTTTTCCTCTGTCGCTCTTGCCTTCAATCATTTTGTGAGTATTAAATTTTCCAAGCCCTCATTCCTCATTATATGCCCTAGAAATTTCAACTCTCTCTTCTTAATGTTAAGTATAAATATACTTTTTGTTTCCATTTTCTATAAAACTTTGTATTGTAATAATCCTGATTGATTGAATGCTCCACATTCATGGCCATGTACCAAACTAAGCTTAAGAAATACAGATCTCTAACATAAAGTGATGGTGAGTAAGCTTATCTAACAGATTATTTTGCTAACAAGATTAATATTCCATGGATGCCCCACTATTGTAACCTTAGTGTCAATTTATGATAAGTTAATGTAGGTACTTTACTATAGGCAAATGGTTAACTGACTTAATCTAAAAGATCATTACTATTGCTTAGTCAAATTCCTAATTGATGTCTTTATTACTTGATGCCAGATTAAGCTTTAGTCAATCTAAAAAAAATGTTTCATTTAGTAACAAAAGAATACAAGTGTGAAACAATCTGGGCTTTTATTTTCCTTCTTGTCAATTTCCTGAAATGAAGAAATATATTTGTATCATTGTAAATCAATTTCCGAAGTAGGCTTTTCAAGGAGAAATCATGTAGGAAAATCCAGGAAAGGGGAAATGTCAAGCAATTTCCAAATCATTTTTGCTGCTTCAGAAAAGAAAAATAAACTTTTTTTTTAATTCAAAATAAATTATGACTTCTGCTCAGAAATTTTTTTTTTTTTCTTATGTATTTTTGTGAAAGAATTTTTTGATTTTAAGTTGGTCTAATCTGGGACAGTCTTCCTGAACTTAAGGATTCTTTCCACATACCCTCCACCTTTTCAGATTATGCAAGAAGAATGTTGCAAAACCAGGAAAGAAAAGGATAAATAGATAAAAAGAGAGTGGGGAAGATAGAGAGAGAGAGATTGAGAGCAAAGATTGAAAGAAGGGGAGACAAAAAGGGAGAGAGAAGGACACAGTGGTGAGATACAGAGAGAAAAAGAACAAGAAAAAAAAAAAAGAAAAAATGAAAGAGAGAGGAATAGTGGAAGAAAAAGAGTGACAGAAAAACAGCAGAATTTATATATATATATATATATATATATATATATATGAAGAAATATAGTCTTAAGGTGTGCTATGTTTATGGGATAAAGTGCTCAATATCAGAGATAGTGTGTAAAATATAAAGTGAACATAGAAGTCAACACTTAGAGGCGACCATCTGTTTCATGCTAAATGCAATTGTCAGGCCTGACAATTGCATTTAGCATGAAACAGATGGTCGCCTCTAAGTGTTGACTTCAATGCTCACTTTTATATTTATATATATATATATATATATATATATATATATATAAGAGAGAGGCCTGAGAAAGAAGAAAAGTGACAGAGAAATGGAGAAAGAGAGAGAAAAAAGAGGGAGAAAGAGAAACAAAAAGAGAGAAAGATCAGAGAGCCAAACAAATGAAAGAGATATAATAGAGAGAGAGAGAGAGAGAGTATGAAAAATGGAGAGAAAAGAAAATATATAATGAAAGAGAAAGCAGATTAAAAAAGAAAGAAAAGAAAAAAAGGAGGAATAAAACAAGCCTTGAATAAAGTAAAAGTAAAAGAGAAAGAAATGAATTAAAAGAGGAAGTAAAAGGAAAAAAAAAATGAAATTGTATAATGGACCATTTCCCTTTTTTTGTGATGCCACTTGAAAAGATTATAAAAATAAAGAACCTGTCAATGGGGCAAGAGAAGAAGAGTCTCAATTTCTTAATAGGGATGCTCTTCTTTGCCATTTTTGGCTCAAATGGGTGGAGACTGAAATTGAATGAAAACTCAAGTGAAAAAAAAAACAAAAAACAAAAAAAATCTATGAGGATCTGATATTTCACTCTGTTCCTGTGCATGGCATTTAATTGTGCACTTACAAGCTTTCAGTAGAAGTATGTGTGTGTCCAAATACGCTTGTCAGACAATTTTAAAATGAGATGACAGTTTCTACCATATCTCTCTCTCTCTCCCTCTCTCTCCTCTCTCTCTCTATATATATATATATATATATATATATATATATATATATATGTATGTATGTATGTATGTATTTTACTTTAAATGTTTGAAATAGAGGCCCCATTTTTATTTTTTAGACAGTGTGTATTACATCTATGGTGCCTGCCTGCCACACTCACTAGAAAAATCCTATACTTAAGAGGACGCATGTTCGAACCTGGCCTGAACACACATTTTTTTATTAAGATTTCTCAAGTATGAGTGAGTGCATGCTAGAAATACACACTATTTAACAAAAAGCAAGGCAACTACTTCAAATATATCTTTCATAAAATATATCTCTTGGATGCTTTAGTACACATCATTAGTGATGTTTCTAGCTGAGGTTCATTAGGGGTTTTTGGTCTTTCAACATCAAACCCTCTGTCCATGTTAACCCAGCCGATACTGATCGGGTATTGATTTGTGTACCTTCTGTTAGCTAGAATTTTATTCATCTTCCAAATCACACACCATAGGTGTCTACTAAAAATAAAAATATTGGATTAAAAAGAAAAAATCCATTATTCATGCATATATATATATATATATATATATATAGATATATATATGGTGCAATGGATAAATTGTCATCTAAATTACACAAAAATGAAAATAATGCTGACATCTCATTTTAACAGATATATTTACCAAAATTATACAAAAATATCTTAATACTAAGGAGTAAATTAATTCAATAAAATCACTATTGGCGTCAACAATGGCCTTCTGATCACTTTGGAATCTCCTTCAACTCTTCAGAATGGTTTTTTTGTTTAAGTTGGTGAATGCTGCCATAATCCTTGCCATCTTGTTAATCTTTGGTATTACAAGGAGATTTATTGGTCTCTCACTCAAATGTGCCCTACATATAATAATCAAGAGAGTTGCATTCTGGGAAGTTAGGTGGCCAGATGTAAGGTGTGATGTGGTCGCAGAAATTATCTGACAGCCATGACTGGGTTCTCCTGCTTGTATGGCATAGTGCACTGTCCTGTTGCCAAACATATTATCTTGTAGCAGCCACCCTCTTAATTCAGGCTAGCACTACTTCCTCAAGGCACTTGATATAGACCTCCATCTTGGGCCTGAGGCCCTCTGAGAAGATGAATGGAGGCATAATGTTGTCATCACTAGTGATTACTTCAAACACCATGATGTTGACTGGATATATCATCCAAATCTTTCCGAATCTTCTGCACTGTCTTCAGATTGGTACCCAAACACTGAAATGTTCATATTGGAGCTTCTGGTGTGAATGCCAAGCAGTACAGCATGTCATTTCCAAATTGTGTTGTGGTGGTCTTTTTCTTACAGACAGTGCCCAACTGACCCTGCTATACTGTGCAGTCAACAAAATATAAAACAAACAACGAGCATGTGCAAAATTAAAAATATATAATGGCAATAATTCACCCATCACACTCTGTATACCAGATTTAACCTGTGCATTCAAGACAGCAGCACCTTGTTTAGTAAACAGAAAGGATTTCATTTCAAGAGTTTCTGCTTCTTTTGCTGCATATTTAACATCGCATTCAAATATGAAAAAGACGCTAAGAGGTAGAGGGGACTAACCAATTTGTGAGAGTTAAATTCAAGGAATAGAGAAAAGTTATCTCCAAAAGTAATGAGAAAAATCTGGTAAGGCAGAAAATATCTGAAAGGAAAATGGATCGCTTTACTCCCCCTTCAGGATTAGATCCAAATAATAGGTAAGGAGCAGCACTTGAAGCTGAAAAATTCAAAGGTGCTGTTTAAATTAACTTTGTGCATAAAGTCATACGAGTGTAAATTTTCTTGCTTAGTAAGGAAAAATTGGAGAGTAATTGGTTAATTTGCAGTTTAGCATTCGCATTTAGTTTGCATTAAAAATTTCCTGAATGCTTACATTTAGGTGTAAATGTACATGCTTCATTCAAAAATTACTTGATAAATTTAATAAAATCTACCATTTTGGAGTTATCAACAGTAAAAGTTTGGATTCATTTGCGTTACGAGCAGCCATTACTGGCGTTGTTTGCATACATTCACTGCAGAACAGCTATGAGTAGAATATTCACTTGTCTTGATTATTACACATGCAATATAGTTATTTTGTGCAGTAATTGAGACAAGTTAAATCAGTAAACAAGGCCATTAACTAGGTTCTCTTCCATGCTTAACTTTTTGCAGCGAATGTATGCAAACAACATTAGTAATGGCTGCTGCCAACGATGCAAATGAATCCAAATTTTTACTGTCGATAACTCTCAAATGGTAGATTTTATCAAATTTATCAAGCCAGATTCAAATGAAGCATATACAATTACACATAAATGTAAGAATTCTAGAAATTTTTAATGTGAGCTGAGCACGGGTGCTAAACTGCAAATTAACTGAGTAATCCATGTAAAAAATATGTAATTGTCTATGTTGCATGCATGATGGACATGTTTGTTTGGTGCCAGTAATAGTGTGGCTATTAAATAATAAGAATCATTATCACAACCAACACCACCATAACCATCTTTATTAGTCCTATGACAAAGTGTGGTCATAGTGTCACTACACAACTGACCACCAGTTCCCTCAATATATCAGGGTTGAAAGCCAGAGAGGTATCCATTTATGCATAGCATGTATTGATCAAGTAGACCAATGAAGCCAATCCCTCTTCAGGTCAAACTACAGTCAATTCCCCCCAACTTTAAGCCTAGCTTTGATCATGGTCATGTGGCCATTGATAACATCAAGGTGGGGAATCCTCCACCTTAGTCACTTTAGCCTATGAAGCCCTTTGCCCTGTGATGCCATATTAGTGGCTCTATAAATGCCGTTTTTAATCCTGCTGGGTGTTTAACCACTCTCCTTGCTACAAAAGCCTTGTGGCAGAAACAGTTTAGTCACTGATGACTTGACTATGTAACAGGACTAGTCTTATGTAATTTAGACTACAGTGTACATGTGCAAAACCATGTTGTATACACTGACCAGTGAGCAAGCTTTTTTCTTTATGTGCCATGTCCCTTCAGAACATGGGCGATTATGTCTCTCCTCAGATTCCTATCATTTGTAGCTATTAGCAATTTGTATTTTTATTACTCTTCACACTTTCTATTTTGCCATCCATTTATACACACTCATTAGGTGGGTTACTCACTGTTTCCTTCTGTCCTTCTTGCTTTCAATATGCCTTGTGAGTGTCAAATTCTCCAGGCTCTTTTTCCTCATGTGTCGCATACATCTGTCTCTTTCTGATTTTAATTATAAGTATTCTTTTTGTTTCTATTTTCCTTAAAACTTCCTTGTTGCTTATGTGTTCTATCAGTGGTATTCTCCGCATCACTCTGTGGAACCACATTTCTGTTACTTCAAGTCTTCTTTTTCTCTGCAAGAGAATTGTCCAGCATTCACTGCCATATAGGAGGACTGATATTACATAGAAGTTCAACACTTTTCTTTAACAATCTTTAAAAATGTAAATCTGCTCACCATTACTCATCATGTGAAGCAGGCATGATTGTCAGATGTCAGGTTTTTAAAAATATGTTCAGGTTAAAAACTGCACAACACAGTAAAATTAAATTTTGGGTGAAACTGAACAAAATGGCTGCTAGAGTTTATGGATAGAATGCATGTGACGGGAGATTTTTTGAAAATTGAGAGGATGCTGAAAATGATGATACACATTGTGGATGTCCATACAACTGATGAGAATGTAAAAGAAGAAAAAACTGAATAAGTTATTAAAAAGGATCAATGACCCAACACCAGGAAGATTGCATAAATGGCTTCCATTGATAAATCAAGACTATTGAGATTAACAGGGTTAATTTTAAATGTTGAAAGTTCAGGAAAATTCCATTTCATGACTATTGTTAGCATAAAAACCAAACACTTGATGAATAATGAAATGGAAATTTGAAAAGCAGATTTTCTCATCAGAAACCCTGTCACCCATGAAGTCAAATTTGATTCAATCTCAACTGGAAAAGTAGATTTATTAATCCTTAAAATAGTTAAACACTTAATCTGCAAAGGAAATAATTAATAAAACAGCCATGCAAAAAAGGGGTGACTCATTTGAACCCTTGGAAAAAAATATGTCTCACCATTTTTTTTTAAGCCTCTCGCTGCTCTATTGCTAGTTCCAGGGCAAGTGTTCAAATGAACTACATTCCTTAGTTCTACCAGTTCTAACTTTCACAGCTAAGACCCACCATGCCACACACACTGCAGCAAACCACCTTCACTGTCTTTGTATACCATTGGTGAGATTTAAGTTCCACTTGAGCAGATTCTTCCTATGAATTAGTGCTTTGTTGAACCAATTCCCAAGAGGATGCTTCCCTGGTCGCTACAATCTGTTTAAGTCTAGAGTAAACTGTTATCTTTCCCACTTAATCCAATAAATTTTGCCTCTTAATCTGTAACAATCTACCTCGAGTGGCTCTTGGGACTTGTACAGGGTGAACATCATTGTCAAAGAAAAAAAACAAAAACAAAACCAAAAAAAAAAAACAAAAAAAAAACACAAATATTTCTTGTTTCTGACTGTTATAAATAATCGGGAGTAATATGCCTTGTTTTATGATTACCTCCCTTTGGAGAACTCTTTAATTTGTAGAAGACTATAAATAGTCACTACGCTTGTATGAATTATTTTAAGCAGAATAAAGCTTTCTTAAGCCTTCTCTTGCTCTCGTTTTGTTATTACACTGACACACCTATTTTGAATTTGTTAAATTTACAGTACTGATTTACCTCAGCTTTTTCTTTTATTTTAATCATTTCACCCCCAAGCAAGTAATAAAGCCACTAAGACACAAGGGGTTATTGAGTGTGAAGGAAATTGACAAAATGTTACTGAGAGGAAAAGATGGTAAAAAGAACAGGAATCAAGGTGAGAGAAGTTGATGATTGACGTTGCATTTAAACTTTTGAAGATTGCAATTGTCATAAAATTAAGAAGTTGGAAGAGATTTGCAAAGGCAAGAAGCACAAAAGAAGAAATTATTAAAATAGAACTTATGGTTACAAAATTATTTAATGATCATAACATCAGTAGACTGATAAAAGTATGTTTGATTTTTTCGGTTCTTACAATGATATTCACTCTGTATAAGGCCCAAGAGTCACTCAAGGTACCCCAATTTCATATGGAATCAAATCCCCTTCATTTCATATGTATTCCAAATGTAAGTTTTTGTAAAAAGAATCTGTGTGAAACAGAAAAAAGTTCCACTCAGACAACTTTTTCTCAAGAATTGTCACTTTGTGGAACAGACACCTACA
>CAHIKZ030004296.1:870000-875000 GCA_903632075.3 Acanthosepion pharaonis
ATACATAAATATACCTTCAAACACCAACACACAGCAATATACATATAGTCTAACATACAAATATATAAACACATTTATACAAACAGAAATATACTTAAATATAAATACACATACACAATAAAATAGGACATATAGATATATACATATATATGCACACACGCATATATATATATATATATATATATATACACACATACTTACACACATACACATATACATACATATATATATATATACAAATATATCGTGGCACAAAGCCGAAATTAGGGGGTACCCAGTGAGGGACGAACTCATACCTCAGTCGCACCCAATCTAGCGAACCATGCTGGCCAACCATTATACTGCCGTGATTTTATCATACATATACATGTACATACTCATACATATACACATACACATACATACATACATATACACACATACATACACATATATATATGCATACACATACATATATATATATATATATCCAACCACATACACATACATACATATATATATATATACACATACAAACATATATATATATATTTACATACATACATACATACATATACACACATACACACACAAATACATACATATACACACACCCATACACACATACATATATAGGCACACACATACACATATACAGCAACAATTATTAACCTTTTCTCTTATAATCTATCTTACCTTCCCACATAATATATATATATATATACACACACACTCATATATATATACATACATACACACCCCACACATACACCCACACATATAAAAAAAACAAAACAAAAAAAAACATAAATACATTTATACACCAACCTACACATTCCACAGTGCAAATACTCTAACCAACCCATAAATAAATATATACACATTTACACCAACACTAATAACACTATGTAGGTAAGCAATACACACTTATATCGTAAGTATGACCATCATGCAATAAAAATACTAATCTATTAAAAATACAGCGACATATCATTATCATTTAAAGTATACGACCCCTACACTAAGTTAAATTTATAACGGTGTTTACAATTTACTGTAAGTTCATATCTTTGATTTAAGAGATCAGCCTTGTTTTTTAAATCTAATAATTTCAAATTTTTCATTAAGGCATAGGTAACATGGGGTATATAGGGGAGTTACACGATGAGCTTTCTTAACCAAACTCCATTTAATCGTAGGTGTTTTGTTCTTATCTTTTAGATTCCAAAAATACTTGGATAATGAGGTCATGTACCTATATTCACTGTGATTAAAGGATTGCATATGCCCCCCGCCAGCGTTCCTTGAATGTTTTCATAGTAGAACCAATGTAAAACTTCTTTATATTTGGATTTTCAATTGTTGAAATAGTACCAAGATAGACTACAGAAGTAATCCCACAGTTATTTTGTAGTGGACAATAATTGGATTCCTACAATTACATAAGTTGTTATTTGTATTCTTATAATTAGTATTGCAGTTAATAACCTGTTGATTAGTCAAGTCTTTTGAATTCCTATACTTGTTAAAGACTATGTTGTTATGTTTTTTAATTATCTGCTCTAGGTTATCAGCACAACTATAGCTTAATTTAAGGGTATTAGGATTAAATATTTTACTAAGTGGGTTAGTTTCAGGGTTGGGGAAATGTTTTTTGATTAGGTTTATAAATATACGCCCTAACTTAGTTTTGACCATAACATTGAAAGGGGGAGTGAACCAAATAATCTTTCTAGATCTTCTTTTCTTATTATGGTTGCAATTAACAGGGTTTTTATATTGAATAGTGGTATTTTTGTATCCACTATTTTTTAGTGCAGAATTATAAAAATCACTATGTTTATTGAAAACCTCCTTATTATAAGAGTTAGTGCTAATTCTAAATTCAATGGAAGAGGGTATATGTTTAATAAACCGAAGGGGATGGTTGGAATTAGGATGCACGTATAATGGGTTGGAATTAACCTTCACGTATGGTTGGAAAATATTGTTAGCAAGATCTAGGGTGACATCTAGAAAATCTACTTGTCTAACATTAGTAGTAACTATTGTCCTAAGACCTAAATCCTTAAATACCTATATATATATATATATATATATATATATATATATATGCAAAGAGGAGGAGGAGGAGAAATCCAGAAATATTTTGGAAACAAAAATAACCTGGCTAAAAACATTACCAAGTAAGGGAAATTCAGATAATTCTTTTAAAAAATTTTGAAACTACCAGTGTCTCTCATTTTGTGCGCATGTGTAGATGTGGCAACATCAACAATGCTCAGTCTGATGAAATCCTAATGGATAAAACATGTCACAAACACATACACACTTAATACACAAAAGCAAAGATAGGTTTAAAAAGATACAGAGGTTATTAAAAAATAATAACAAAGACCTCCTTCCTTCCACCTTTCTCTGACCAATCCTAATTATTTTATTACCCTTTAGGCAGCGGAACATTTTCTCCACCAATTCAAGAAGCATTTGGATTACTACCACACAAAAGTCAATGGCTAAGCATAGAGAAATATAAAGGAAAAAAATTAATTCCATTAAATAATATGGAAGTAACCATTCTTCGTCTGATGATGGTCACAAGACCTGAAACACATGTAGAAAAAATATGGAAAATAAAGTATTAAAAAAAATTAAATTCTAAAAAAATTAAATAAATAAAAATCCACATTATAACAAAAAACATTTGCATTTTCTCTTTTCTCTTTAAAATATAAATAAAATATAACAGAAAGTAGCATATGCATTGTATATACATATATATTTTCTGTTTATATGTTATTTTTATGGATACAACTTATTTGAGTAAAAGTTCTGTTTTAATTAAACAGTATTAATTACATTTACCAGCCTGGATATTCAAGAAATTTTGAAGAAAATATGCATCCTCTGACAGCAATCGAATCAATATCCCATATGGAAACCATTATTTGGTCTGATGTGTTATTAACCATTCAGCCACAGAGAATTTCGGTTTAGCAAAGTTCAAATTACTGCTTATAAACACACACACACACATATATATATATATATATATGTAATATCCCATTTAACTACAGAGGAAGCATCTGGTTAGCAAACTCAAATTACTGCTTTTAAACAACAAATTTCCCATACCATGTCAGGCCAACTGATGGTTGCATGTAGGATATAAGTTCGATTCCTGTCAGAGGACATATTTTCTATGAAATTTTTTGCACATTCCGGCCAGTAAATGTTGTTAATACTGTTTATTATAAACAGAGCATTTACTTAAATATTTGTATCTATAAAAATAACGTATAAACAGAAAATATATTAAAATAATTATCAGACTTAGTACATTTCATTATATATATATATATATATATATATATATATATATATATATATATATATATATATATATATATGTAAAAGAAAAATAAACACATATCCACACATACAAAAAAATAAAAAAGCAATCTAACAATTTGTAATCCAATTTGAACCCCACTGACAGAAAAGTGTCTCTGGGAAAGTAAAGGAAACATTTCCAATATTTTCAAGAATCTGATTCTGCTCAAAGCTACAGAAGCAGAATAATCAAATTAACTTTGCCTGTTCAATTCACCTCTTTGCAAAATGGCTGACACCATGTGATTCTTCACTTTACACCTGATTGGTCACTAATAGATTTCTCCATATTTGGCAGTTGATTAAAATTTTTTTTTTTTTGAAAAATCAACTATCATAATATTTTGTGAACTTAAAATCAGAAAATAGCACAGATGTCTTTGAAAAAATAAATTTAGTTATTCTGTAATATAGAATCTCCATTTTTTAATCCAATATTTCTTTCTCTGTTTTTGCTATTTAAATAATAAGTCACCTTCAGATGCCAGACATAAACAGAAGATATTTAGGTTTTATGTTATGTTGCAAGTTTTCAGGTTAGCATTACAGCTTTATTGTGTATACATATGGATGTGTGTTGTAAATGTTCATTTTCTCTTATAATTTACACATTTCAACTTTTTTAAATTATATAGTTATAGTCAAACAATCTATGTTCTTATTACTCCATAGTGAGACCAGGTTGTTAATCATTATTCAACAGGGGAATCTATTGCTACAGTAAATGTCATGCTTCTCATATATATATATATATATATATAGTTTTAAGGTGTGGTATATTTATGGGATAAAGTGCTCAATATCAGAGATATAGTGTGTGTAAATATAAAGTGAACATTGAAGTCAATACTCAGAGGCGACAGGCTGTTTCATGCTAGATGAAATTGTCAGGCAACCTGATGATTGCATATACCATGAAACAGCCTGTTACCTTTGAGTATTGATTTCAATGGTCACTTTTATATATATATATATATATATATATATATATATATAGTGTGCAGCTTATATTTTATATCATAAAGAAACAATTTATACAAATAATTAAATAGCAATGTTAATGTGATTAATGACAAAATCACTTTGCTAACAATGTTGCGAATGTGTGTGTTTATAAGCTCTAGTGTCGTGGCATTGCATGCTCCAAAACATATATTTAACTGTTAATAAATAGCATAATTAAAAAAAAAATATATATACATATTTCATCCTAGTGTTTACCTATATATGGGAAAATTGCACCCTGAAGATGACAATTCAAAATTGTTGAAAGTACTTGGCATGTGTTTTCCATTAGAAAACAACTCGAATATAAGGATCTTATTATTCAAGGAATTGATAGTAAGTTAATGTCTCATTAAGTCTTGTTAGTGAAGTGATTTTATACACACACACACACACATCTAGCTTTAAGAATATTTTAGAGTGTTCTTAGATTTAAAAGTTGAAAACTTAATTTTTTTTTTCCACATTACTTGTGTGTATAGATACAAGTTACAAAGTAAAATCTCCACATTTACCCTGATAAAGTTCCTCAAGGGATGAAAAATGTTGGTAAAGAAATGTTTTCTTTTTGTCTTTTATTTAGTCCAATACTGACTAATTTTTCTAAAAATATCTTTAAAATA